>BSBK01001491.1:0-165000 GCA_027943335.1 Chamaecyparis obtusa
TTCTCAATTAGATTTTTTAATTAAGTATTTTAATTAATAAATGTATTTAATTATTTTCTATTAATTAAATACCCTCACATTTAATATTTCTATATCATTAAACTACATAATTAATCTCAGTAAATTGTTTAACCATACAAAAATCACACCAACCACATGACTAGCATTGAATAGAAAAAAAATCAACTAAACCTAATAATACAACAATCATGCTCTAGGAAAAGGCTCATGAATTCACATCACCTGGACGAATTCAGAGAGGTAATAAATCATAAAATTATCCACTATTTTAGGATAATAAATGACTTAGGTGGGGATTTTGACTTGAATGTTATCTCACCTCTCTTACCATTGAGACATAGCAATAGGGCACACTCATCTTAACAATTTAAGGAAGTCGATGCTCGGTACCTGCAAACCTACATAAAAGACAAGCATGTACATGTGTGTGTGTGTGACAAACAATGGCAAGGATAGGTACATCGTGTAGATCTTTCAAGTAGGTGACTGTAACGACTTCGTCCCTCAACCACATCAGGCATGTCAAATATAAATATAAAACATACACACCAACCATACACATGCAAGTATGGGGTCAATAAAACCATAAACATAAATAACATCAAATCTTCCTTGGATCTAATACACACATACAAAGTGGCTTGAAAGAGTTTGTCCAAGTAAATTAAAAAATAAACTATGGGAGGGGTATTACAGACAAGGTAAGGCATTGTTTATTGATTTGCTTGAATTTTCATTCTCCAATTTATTCAGGTGCTTAAGGTTTGTCTTTAATAAGCTAACAATCTTGTTTTTTATGCAGTTAGGTCGAATATGCTTAGATATTCTAAAAGATAAATGGAGTCCTTCTCTTCAAATCTAAACAGTTTTTCTAAGGTTTGTAGGATGATAATTCTAATTGTTCTCAGTGTTCAACTGATTCCTAATTTTCATGTCGAGAATTGAATAATTTATTCTATGGTTTACACTTCTTTTTTTGTTCAGCATTCTGGCACTATTGAGTGCACCCAATCCCAATGATCCACTTTTTGACAACATTGTGAAACACTAGAAGGAAAATGAAGCTGAGACTGTGGAAACATGTTAGATCATATTTACATAGACTATTGTGTTTGTTATGACTATAAAATCTACATCTATTTTATGAACTACTAGAGCATGTCTTCTCTTGTGTCTCTTTTTATTTTGTCAATGAGTGCACTATTTTCATTTTTCCTCTGATTTTTCCACTAAATCAATAAGATGGATTGAATGTTTGCAGCTAAAGAATGGACAAGGTTGTATGCAAGTGGAAATTGACACTTTACAGGCCTATTACTTTGAGTTACACATTAACAATGTATTGATTACTATCCGATTGATAACACATTTAACTATTATCTAATTTATTACTGAATACTAATGTACCATGTATTTTGGTCAGAAAAAAAGATTTTAATTAGAATTATTTTTCCTAGCCAAGAATATGATGGATACATGGAATGAAGAAGCATCCATTGTTTCTTTGATAGAGAAAATGTTTGTCTTAAGATTCATTTATAATTGATACTTAAAATGATACTTGTCTTATATTTAAGATTTTTTTGTTTGGTGTTCAAATTATTGTCAAATTACATTTCCTTTGTCTGATTATGGGTCAAGTAGAGGCCCAAAATATATGAACCTAATTAGTTATGAATTTTATCCTAGAATAGTGTTGCAATGATATGCTTATCTGGTTTGTAATTTCCATTGCTTACGTAAAATCTTAACTATATTTAAATTTATAAGTCTGAACATTTATTTATAATTTTTTTTAAACTACAGGTTTCGTCATAATTTTAATGAAACCCATCCAATGAACAAAAAAAATGTCTAACGTAGTTTCTATACAAGAAACAATAATTTCATTGTAATGTCGATGAACTTTTGGTTCTTTTTGTCACAATTTAGATGAAATTTTGGTGTTTTTTCATCATAATTTTGATGAAGGCTTCATCGAGTTTCTAACAAAAACCAATGCCAATCAACATGACACTTTCCAACAATAATTCATCAGATTTTTGATGAATTTAGGTTCGTCTCTTTTCTGATGAAAGTCTTGTGACAAAATTTGTAAGGTTGTTTCGTCAGTAATCTGACAAATTTTTTTTGATATTTCAACCAAAATTAGATGAATAAAAAATTGGTGCTAAATAAAGTAGTGAGATAATTATCATTATAGGAGACCTCTTGACATGCAACATAAAATTCCTTGAGGTGTTGGACAAGACATGTTTCCCCTTTGTACTTGTCAAATTTGGGAATTTCAAAGTTTGGGGGAAATGGTTGCATGTTATTGATTTATCAAAGGGGTAGGGACATATTTCATCAAAAGAGAACTCCTTCTTCCCCCCATTTTGCATGTTATAAAAAACACTCTTAAGCTCATTGACTTGGGCTAAATCAGGATCATTTTGATGCATGAGCATAGGCCCAAAAGATTGTCCTCTACCAAGTTGTGATGATGTAAGTCCTGATGTAGGAGGAGGTGCATAATGATATGCGAATGAAGGAAATGTGAAAAGTGATGAGGAGTATTGATGTGTGGATAATATAATTGAAGTTTGACCAATACTAAAAACACTTTTATCCATGCCAATATATGTTGCAGTTGTAGTATGAGTATGGGAGGTCAAATTTGAGATGACACTAAGAATCTTCTGAATAGTCTTGCATGTCAATTCAAGTGTTTGTGCGGCTTGTGATGTTGATGTTGGTTGTGATGTAGAAGGTCCACTAGAAGTAGACTTTCATTTGTCTTGATTTGATGTAGTCTTCACTTGAGATTTTGTTGCAATATTGGTAGTGACATGAACCTTTGTGACATTATTGTAAAGCAAGGAATCATCAAAATCAGTAGGTACCATGACTCCATCTTTGACAAGGTTCATGAAGATTTCAACTTTGTTTTTTTGGATATATTTCTCAACCATTTCTATATTGTAAGGATCTTTGAGAAAATAATTCACATGGGGAGATGTATCAAGTTGATCAAAAAATTCCACTTCTTCAAGATCATTGGTAATATCCACAGTGGGAACTTTGGTTCCTCTAAAGAATTATTTTGAAAAGGGACTCTCATTGTCATTGTTGATGTTTGATTAAGATGGCCTCATGTTTATAGCTTGTGAATTAGAGAAAACCATACAAATGTGACCTTTGGAAGATGAAAGATAAAAGATTAAGTTGAGGAATGAGTTGGATGAATTCTTGGTTTAAATGAAAGGTTTTGATGATGGATGAAGGATGTCAAGTGACCTTAGGACAAAGAGCAATTTTTTGGGGGGGGATTTTTGATGTGATGGTAGGACCTCAAAGATGTTTTGATGTTGGATTTGATTTCATTGAATTTGATTGAAGATCAAGATTGATTTATGATGAACAAGATTTGGATTTCTTTTATTTGATTTAATTTAGTTGTGGGATTGATTGACTTGATGAAGGTTGTGGACAAACTTATGTGAGACAAGATCTTATGAAAGTACAAAAGAATTTGATTTAGATAATATCATTCTCTTACTTGAGATAGGAAAAGTTCTCAAGAAAAATAAGATACAAAAAATTAAGTAAACCAACCACTTGAGATAGACAATGTTCTCAAGCAATAAACTTAACTAAGGTTTTAATGTAAAGATGAGGATATTTGTTTCACTTGGATAAGCTTTCAACCTAAATATTGTGATAGAATCTTGACAAGGTTTGATTGATTTGATTTAATTTTGATTATTGATTTGATTGATTTGATAAGGATCAAGGATGACTAGATTGAAGGTTTGATTTGAGATACATTATAAGGTGCTCCCAAGTCCAGTGATAAAGTTTGGAAGGATGATGATGAAATGTGGATGACAAGATTTGATGAGAGCTTGATAAAGGAATGGAAAAATAGGTCTATGATGATCTAGTAATATTTGGAAGCAAGGTCAATGAAGTTGGTATCTATGTGATATTGGTTAATGTAGGCTAAAAATTTGTTGTTGTACATCATCATTTCATAGCATTCAACCATGTAGTTACTATCTTTCCCAACTCTCATGATGTGTTGGTTCTCTTTGGTAATATGATCAACCTCTTTATTTTGCCAATACATGGGGAGTAGATAGATTTTAACCTTCTTATGATTTCCCAAATCATACATCAACTAGAGGTTTGTGGAAATTTAAGGGTCTACAAGGTGCAATTGGGAATTCTAATTTGACGGTTGACAAAAGGGTCCAAAATGTTGAATCAAGGTATGGTCTGATTGCTCTTTGGATTTTGGTAGAAATGATGTTCCTAGTAAAAAATGTCAATCCATACAAGTGTTGATTCATAGGTGTAGACGTGGGTTCAGGATTTTAGTTTACTGGTGAATTAAATTTTGTCTTAGATTTGAGAGGTAGAAACATTGTTCAACAAGCACATGTGATGATCTGTGTAAATATTGATTCATAGGCAAAAATATTGATCTAGGTAGAAGAAATTTTTTAACAAGTTTCAAGGTTTGACTTGTGTTTGATTGGTCTAAAATTGAATTTTTTCAATGGAAAGAACACATAACAGGAAAAAACTTAAAAAATCACAAATTTTAAGCTTTAAAATGTTTTTCAAAAAGTGTTTTCACTAGCCTTAACATACATTCTACATCAGGTCAAAGTTTCAATATGACACTTGTAGAATCACATATATGGAAACTGCTTTATGAACTTGATACTGTTAGAATGATTTTAGAATAACTAGGAGGGGGGGTGAATCAGTTATCCTCAGGTCTAGATGTACCAATTGAACTTTCAAATACTTCAACAATCTTAGATCTATTCAACAATTCACTCGGTCTCTATAAAATATATTAGTAACATAAAACTTACAGTCCACTGTCCAAAAGTAATCAACTTGAAGAATATAAAAATTTCAACAACATAACACATCAAATGACATTCACACAAGATGACACTAGGATTTAACATGGAAACCCAATATGGGAAAAACCACCAGTAACATGCTACCAAATTTTCACTCTTCTGAAGTGAGCTCTATGAGAAACCAACCCTATTAAAGGTTTACAATACATACTGTTAGGTGTGACCTTGTTAAAGGATTTAATCACCTTGTTAAGAGTGGTATGGTTAGAGGGCTTAAGAACATTCCATCAAAATTTCACCTTGATTAAAGGGTTTACAATATGAATGTTAGGTCAACCTTGATTAAAGGAATTTAACTGATACAATGGTTAGAAAGTAACATTAGGTTATGATCTAAAATATACAACTCACTTTGTAAATACAAATCTAATATGCTCATATGTCAATTTATTGACTGACCTTCATTACCATCTCCATCTCTGATCTTCTCAAAAATCCCTTCAAGCAATCACCTCAACTCTGTTCAACTCTTCACAACTCTTCTTAGCCTTCTTCTTAGGTTTGTCAGTCAATAACATCAACCTCTTTCCACCATACTACATAACCCATAATTAGGTCATCCTTATACCTCCTTGATTAGGTAGATTAATATTTTTCCACTTAATCTCTTTCGTAGATCTTAGGTTTAGGTCAGATTCATCAAATCCTTCCATCATTTAGTTCTCCTCCTGATCTTTCTAGATACTTCTCAAAACTTCTCCTTAAATCCATAAGAAAATGGTTGACCATGCATTAAATGCTCCAAATTATTCATTATTAATGTCAACACATTTTACATATCCCAATAATTCAACTATCTTGGCTGGGATTCTCAATTCCTTCACAAACTGTAAATTACTGACACTTGGTCAATATTGTGTTCATTTACTCGGTCATCACTGAATAACTCAGTCATCGCTAAAACTGTTCTACTCAACAAACATTGTCTTCGCTCGATTAATTCTCTAATACTCATAAATTATTGATGCTCGGTCGACACTAAAATTTACTCAGCTTATACTGGTGCTCGGTCGATAGTAGCATCACTCGATTAAAATTGAATTTCTTCTCTTTTGTTCGGTTAAGCCTATGCTTCAAATCTATTGACTTCTTCACTTAGTGTTAAAGATAAACAACACATTACCTTGTCAATGTGCCAACTAATCAAGTACCCATTGTAGTATCACATAACTCAACCTTTCCTTAGGTCCTCTTGTTATCTCCTCTTTTCAAATCCTCTTCATCAATCAAAAGATATGGTACTCTACTAGATAGCAATTGTCTCACCAGTTAAGGTTTGACATAATGACAATATAAAAATTGTTTCAATTGTAGTTTCCAACATATAATCTTGACCCTCATGCATTGTGTCCCTCAAAAGAGGTAATCCCATGTGGATATGATAGGAAAATAATACACTTTAGTAGGCCTTCAAGGCGTAGATGAGTAAAGGATCTCTTTTGGGGCCTGCCCAATTTTTGGTGATGAAATCCAAAAATCTCACACCTCACAACCAAGGGAGTACATATGGTGAGTAACTTCAAAGGATGATGAAATCCCTTTGCACTAAAAATGACATACCGAGGCTAAAAAAGTGTTTTCTAAACTAGGTTCGTAATAAAGATCTGTAGCGACTCTCCAATCGATTTGTACATGTGTGAGACACTTAAGTCTCTAGTTGACCATGATGGCTTATTAAGCACGTAGCCTTGGTCTGAGATATCATCAATACACCTTACCTAAGATTTTTTAGGTATTGTACATTTGGGGTTTACTCCATATCTTATTTATATACTATCTTGAAGGATTTACTGGTTTGAGGTCGATCCTTAATGGGAGCTCTAATCAGGGCTCGCTAGGAGAAAAGATAGAAGAAGATTTCTCTTACACCCAAGGTCCATAAAGGCAAGGGGAGAGGATACTTCTTATCATATCTTTTCATCACTTAAATAAAGGGATTTTATATCTAGATAAAATGAGAAATCTTGAAGGGAGTACCTCGATAGACAAGATTTCTCCAAGAATGCGAGACACAAGTTGTTCTTTCCAAGTTGAGAATTACTTAAATCTAGATGCAAATAAATTAATGAAGGCACTCAAAAATTAATAAAACAAGCTAAAACCTACAAGGAAAAAGTTAGTAGTCTGATTTTTTTATCTTTGACACATGAGAGCAAGCCACACAGTTCGTTAGTTGTTAGGAAAAACCCTTAGAAGCCTGAAATGAAGAAGAGACACTAAATCAGGCAGAAACACCAATTTGTAGAAATACAAGTCGATGAAAACATAGATTTAGAGAAAAAGAAACAAAAATAGAAAGTGACACATGTCAGAGAATATACTTGTACTTACTCTACATATGCTAGTTCAGGTCGAAGTCAATTTGTGAAAATGTCAGTTCTCTGTGGTTAGAAAAAATCAAAATTTTGACAATATCTACTTTTGTAAAAAATGCTTACTATAAAAAATCAAATGTTAAATACTCAAAAACCACAGATATGTGACTACACAAGCAAAAATTTGCAAAACCGAGTTAGTAACACCAAAACCCAATTGTTAGAACTTGCAAAACATAAGTAAAACTCAAATAGTGCAGATGCCAATTCAGGGCATAGACACCAATCTGTAGAAATGGCATTGTGGGTGATGTAGGCACCGATCCAGAAGTCTAACTTGTGTTTGCATGAAAAACTAAAAAATTTAGTTAGAAAATAAGGGACGTGGGTCCCACTGGGCTTTCCAAAATGTACATGTGAAAACCTACCTATGTAGTCAAGCGTAAACAAGTCAAACAAGTTAGTAAAACACCTAACTAAGCACAAAGATGATCACACACCTCTGATTGAACTAAAATAGATGCACCCACAATCTATTGATTTTCTCACTTGATGGAGAATATGGATATGCTCTCCAAACATGGTTTAATGGATTCCCCAAGAGATGGAAAGATTGCCAAGATGATCTAATGAAACTAATATGCATCTAACATGGAAAATGAGATTGTAAAAAACTAAGTGATTCTACAGTGATAAACTAACAAGATTAAAATGATATGAAAGATTTCTACTAAGATGATCAATGCTATTAGATGTGAATATAGATAAAACTAATATGAAAAAGATTATGCTATATTATGAACTCTAAGCTAAATGATCACAATGACAATATGAAAATGAGTTATCAAACTAGTATAATAATACTACATGCAAAGGATGGATAAAATACATAGGAAAAGGCTCTTATTTATAGGAAATGGATGGAAATGAATGGCTAGGACTCAAAGTTTAATGAAGGGTTTAGATGCATTTGGATTGATGAGGTGGAGCCAATGTGGAAGCCACATAAGAGCCATGCAAGCAAGGTAGTTGGTCATGCAAAGGGAATGAGTTGCTCACACAAGTGTGAGAAAATACCTAAGAGGAAAGAGGAGAGAACCTTGAAAGGAATGCAGTTGACTAATTAAGGAAGGTGGTTGGTCACCTTGGGAAGGGTTTCTCATGCATGTGTGAGAAACATTAGGAAGTTAATCTTTATATGAATCCAAAAATTAGCATAGTTAATCTAGGGTTAACCATAAGGGTGGGTTTAAGAATGATTGTGATGGGTGTAGGTTAGGGATTAAGGATTAGATTAGGATTTAATTAACTCAAGGGATTAGCAGTGGAGGAGATTTAAATAATAAAATTATTCAAATTGGGATGAAAGGGGTTAAGTGCATTTAAATAAAATTTAAATACAACAAGGACTAAAGAAGAGTATATGAATATAATTAATTAAATAAATTTAATCAACTATATAGAAGAAATTGGGAATATGATTAGTTAATTAAAATTAACTATATAGATGTGGTCAACTAATTAAATAAAATTTAATTAATTAAAGGGATAAATATCATAGAAGTGTAAAGAACATTTTTAGACATCTACAATAGGTTGTCTAGTCACCCTGTAGGTCCTACAATTTTCCTAGAACCTCTAGATATCATCCGTCGAGTCTTGTACTTTCAAGATCTACGACAACAACTTTTTCAACTATTCTTGAACACAAAAAATTGGGAAATTATTGGGTTGAAAGGGGTTTACCTTGGTCAAACCTTGATTTAGGAATCAACCTTGAAATTGAAATGAAATTGCATAAAAGAAAGCATGTAACTATAAAGGTAAATATTATATCTACCTTGTTAATGTATATACCTTTGTGAATGAATATTAAGATCACACATATTCATAAAGATGCTTGTATGTTGCTTGATATCAGTGGTTGAACCTTAGAAAGTAGGAAGGAATCAAGGATGATTTCACAAATGCATGGATCTATGAATGTCACTCTAAGGTCTTCAATATTGTTATGCTTGATGACTCTTGCCTTGAAGAATGGATGAATGAAATGCATGTGGATGGAAATGGGATCTTCTTGCTTGATTGAGAACTCCTCTGATTGTCCATCATGGGAGAGAAGCTTGCTGTGATGGATAATATTTCCTTCAAAATGTCTTAGGATGTTTGAAACTTCGTCTTGAATGAAAAATCATATGAGGGCACTTGAACTTCAATCTTTCCTTATTCAAATCTTGTTTGTGGATGATAGTGGATCATGGGAGCCAAAATGAGGATAGATATGCCACTTATATACCTCTCACAATATTTTGGGGGTTAAACTTAATATTATCTTAGTGCAAATCTGAAAATCCTACTAACACATTGTAATGGGCCACCCATTCAAATTTGGGCCCAAATGTCGGGGTATAAGTCACTTAGGCATCCAATACCTAGGAAAATGAGACCAAATTTTAAGGGGGAGCCAGGAATAAACAGAAGAATGCCAGAAGAAAAAGAGGCAGGTTGTTGGATCAAGTATAACAGACATAAAAAAAAATTAAAATCACCAAAATGGGACCTAGTAGAGAATCTAATTATAGGTGCTAACTTTTTACCTGATGGTACACTAATATATAGGAGATACAATACATGAAACTGTCAATAGTATTACAAAACCATGGAATAAAAACCACTTGAAAAATGGTGCCCATCTTATCTCCAACCTAAGATGTATGACATTTCAAAATACACATCAATGTTGCAAATATATATATTGGATTGTCATTGATGTAAAACCTATTGTCATGTAATGCTATATAACATTGCTATCTATAATGAAATATAAGAAATACCAAGTAGAAATCAATTATGTATTTTGTGTACACATATATAGTGATGAAAAATTCATAAGAATCTTATTTTCATAAAAAATGGTCAACATTTTATTCTAAAACCTAATTAAAGATCACCCAATTTTGTAAAACCTAAGTAAATTCCTCTAAAAGAAAATAACACCACAAACTTGTAATGATTAATTGTATGATTGTTAACAAAGCATGGTTCCACTAAAATCTATGTGATGAAAAATATCATGCATGCACCACAATATCATAATACTTACAGACCAAAAATTTGATACAAGTGAAAAGAATCTATACCAATAAAGCATAAACAAGAAAAATATATTTCTTATTTAACTCGTAAATAAGTAAAATGTGAGCTATGAGATTTATGATAATTTCAACAACATATTGGCATTCAAAACAACATTTAGAAATCACCATCTTGGTACTAAAAAAATCCAAGAAGATAACCCCTAAACTGTGAAATCTCTCCTCAAATCACCATCTCATCCAATATATAGCTAAGATCAAAACCACAAATACATATACCCTAATCAAACTTGAGTGCTCCACATTTTTGTTAACATGTTCATGAGAACTAAAGATCTTTCTTGAGTTTTCTCCTTATTTGGACTCAACTCTCTCTTTTCACATTCTTTCTATTGCAACTATTGTTACACACCTTACAAGTTTTCATAATAGTTTTCAGGCATTATATGATATTAAATTATCAAAATACAAAATACTAATTATAAATTACATAATGTCATTTCATATAGGATGACCCAAATATATAGACATGTAATTAATAAATAAATTGAACATTAAGACAAATATATTTAACACGCCTAATCCAAATGACCTATTATTTGACATTCACTCCTTGCTCATTGAACCCAACAACTACTAACTTTAAAAAAAATACAAAACGTGATAACTAAAAGCTCATTAATAAATTTCACATGTACCAAATAATTGTTCGCTTGTACCTCTAGTAGTTAGAATTTGTAGATTTTAATTGGAGGGGTTGTGCAACTTCAGTGGTACCCATAGAGCATGGCCATTGGGACATTTATGCATAAGTATTGGCAATTTTTTAGGTGGTTGTAGTGCATGGTTACTAGAGCGTCTTTAAGACATAGGTATCAGATGACACTTTGAAATGACCATTTTTTTACCCTTGCACGCATAATGGATCCCACATCATGTGTTGTTACTACCTAGAAGTCAAAATAGTTAAGTCGCATACACAAATTTTTTTTTGTTGAAATATGATATACCATTTGAGATCTAAAAGTACACAAAATTAGCTATAATGACTATTGATACACTTTCCATACTCTATTATCATCTAATCTAATGTATTATCTAAAAAAATGAAAGCAACCATATTGTCCTCTTTTACTTCCAATTATTTTCTATCTCTATCAACAACCCTTTTTTCTCTTCATCCAACTCATTATTTTTTAAAATGGTTCAATGATGGTAACAATTGTGACAATTTGATAGTTCCTTGTTGAGTCTTTGCCATCACAATCAGGCTTGAAATTTGATGGTCGTATTGGCCATTTTCCACTTTGGACCGTATAGATTGATGGTCTAAATTATTAAATATTTCAATATGAATTTAGAAATTTCTTTTTATTAATAAATTGTTAGATGATCATCATTAATATATATGTTTTTATATTGTTTTTAAAATTTAGAATGTTTGAATTATAGAAATTTATTTAATAAATTTTAAATTTTAAATATATAATAATATGTTTAATATGTTTTAAACAAGTAACTAGTTTATTATAAAAAATATATATTTATTACATTTGATATGTATAATTAATTAAATTGATTATATATTTAAATTTAAAAAAAAATTAATATGAATTATTTCTAAATTTAAAAAAATTGATAATCAATATTTTTTCAAAACGTAAAATGAAAGACATATTACAGATAAGGGTGACCGTCAAATTCCAGGCCTGATCACAATGATTTTCAAACTCTCCATAAAAAGATGCCAAGGAACTAGAGCATATCCCAAGTTATCGAACCAACAATATTGGCTTTTGAGTGTTACATATTCCACTTTGCACGACATTTGCTTGAAAAAGATTAATGTAATTCGTATTCATCCTCAAAAATTGCACTTAAAGCTTTTTATTTTACTTTGATGAAAAGTTAAAACCTAAAGCAAATTAGCACAAACAAAATATTGGTAATGGAGATGTGAATTATGATAGTTAAAAAATTGATCTGGCTTTTTCGGGTGCATTTTTATTTTATGATTAATATTATTGTATTGTAAGAAGTTGAGTACATAATGGTAAACAGAAAAGACTTTTTAGATAGAATAGACTGAGTGCATGCTTTTTATTATTATTTTATATTCTAATATTATTTAAGAAAAATATCTAGGGATTGGTAAAAAGTTCAAGATTTTATGGTCCCAGATCCACAAAAAGAGTGTTTTTTTTAAAAATCAAGTACTTAGAACTAATATTAAAACTTTTTTAACTTTTATTTTCTTACAAAATAAGTGACATTTTACTTTTAAATATTATATTGAATTTGATTAGATTTGAAATATCATATTTTATTTTATGTATTTTAAAAATAATAAGATTAATGTTTTCTTGTGGATTAAAAATTACAATGACTTTTAAATAATGAGATGTTTCAATTGGTCATATATTAAATGGATAAAACTATATATGATGGAATAAAAGAGGTTGAGATTCACTATTTTTTCTAAAGTGATGCAATTCTATTGTCTAGCCCGGGTAGACATTACAATTATAGGTTGGCCCATAAGTCTATTAAATATCTAACATGATTTAATTTGAATATGACTTCTTTGGATTGTGACTTCAAGTCATGGATATAGATGAAATAACTCTATTTCACATATAGTCATACTATTTGTGACCTACAAAATTATAATTTATTTGATTCTCCTCAACAATATAATTGTGTTTAATTCTTTTGTGGTTGAAAGGGATAGATAAAGATTCAACTTATCATAAAATTGTAATATAATATTTGTAATACATATAGATGGGATAATTTTATGTAAAGTTGGAATCTAAGCCATTTGGTGTCCTAGGCCATTTCCATTGGTGTGGGGTTGACCTTGCAATTGTGGGCATGACCCTTGGATTCAAATTCACAATTTTAAATTTCTTCAACTTTCAATTATGTCTTTCCCACATAGGGGTAATAAAATAAGTTTGTATGGTTTATTTTCATCATGTCCTTTTGTTTATAGAAATACAATTGCATTAATATATTATTCAGATATCCAATCTAATTTTGATCATGTACATTTAAGAAACATGCACAAAAATGCAATAAAATGTGAAGATAGAGTTGAAAGCTAATTTAAAAAGGGAATGTACAATGTGTGTGTGAGAGAGAGAGAGAGAGACCATTTCTCATTATAATTGAGATTAGTGGAGTGATTATTGTTTTTGTATCTTCTTTGAGTTTTCTCTTGAAATAATTTCCTTCTTTATTTAAGACTTGAGTAGCCTCAAGATAAATGTGATGCTTGGAGTTGGAGGAATGTTTAGCAAAGGTAGATTTAGAAACCTCCTCATGTCAAATGTTAGGGCTATTCTCTTTAATTCTAGTGTTGACGGATTGACTCATCTCACCAATGATATAGGGAATTCTACAATAACCAAATCTATCTTGTAAACTATAGAGTTGAGACTGAGGTCTATTAGATCTTCAATTGAGAGGATGAGGATTATAATGGCGGATTGAGATTTGAAGGGAATGTTTTGGCTATATGTTGTCATACTTTTGGTGACATTTTTTATTTGCATAAATGTACTTTATAAAGAAGTTTTATATTGGCAACTAATTTTTGACTATATATATGGTTGACTATTACATCCTTTCAACTTTAGCATTTTGACTATATATGTTATTGTATGCAATAAAACTAGTGTGTTAGGAATATAAAGCTAAGCTAAACATTCAACATACTAATCTATTTCAACATATATGATAAGACAAAAGAAAGGAAAGAAAAAGGAGTGCAAACCACCCAAATGAAGCCTTCTTGATCTTTGGATTTGTCCCAAGGATTGGATGTGTGCTCAATGTGCTTCAAGCTTCAAAGAATGTGAGTTTGGAATGATTTTGGCATTATGAGGGTAGGGTTTGTATATTCTCTTCAAAATGGAATGATAACAATTCTTTGATGGTGGATGATTTGTGAAGGGAAGATGGTTCAATTTATAGACAAAGAGAGGGAGAAATGGACAGTCAATATGAAAACATGAGGAAGGGTGGAGATGTATTTGAGAGAGAGCACATGGATTGTGCTTTCTCAAATGCATAGCATTGTGAAAATTGTCACAAGGAGAGAGGTTGAGAGAAGAGGTCAAATCCTTGAGGAATGTGACCATTTTGGGGGATGTGTGTGGGGACAAAGGTGTAAGAGGGAGATGGAGTGGGTAAGAGATGCGTAAGAGCATTCAAGGTTGACATGAGGTTTGGGGGTTGGGAGATTTGAGGATGTGACAAGAGAGTTGACTTGGGTTTGCTAATCCATTTGATTAGGATTGTTCAAATGATTAAGGGGTGATTAAGCTTGGATTAGAGGGCAAGTGAGAGAATTAGGAGGATGTGATAGGAGGAGAGAGAATGAGTGGAGGGTTAAATTAGCTAGTCATGGGTCATTAGCTAATTAAGAAGGTTTCGTATGTGTGAATGGGTTGGGTTGAGTTAGAACTCAAGGTCAGGTGGTTGGAGGTTTAGTTAGATGAGGGTTAAAGTTAGGAGCCATGTACTCAAATTGAATTAAATACATTATTTAATTCTAAGTGAGAGGAAAAGGATTTATGAATTAATCTAAACAGATAAATGTATTTATTTAAATTAATAGAGGAAGGGGATTTTATTAATTAAATGGTTATGGGTTTCTATTAGATTAATTGGACTATAGCTAATTAATTAAATTAATTTAGCTAGAAGGCTAACATTGATCAATTAAATAATGCATGATTATTTAATCAATAATGTGAGTAAGATGACTAAATTTAATTAAAATGGTTAATCAAATTTAGATGTCTATAGTTATAGGTTGATTATTTTATTTAGTTCTAATTTTTGGATTATGGTTGGTTTTTGCATCTTTATATAGAGGTAATGCTATTTATAAAGGATTTCTACTTAGATGAGATTATTCATATTATTTTGTTTGATATTATTATTATTATTATTATTGTTATTTTTGTTGTTGTTGTTGTTGTAAGTGCTATTAACTATGGGGATAGCTCCCTATATTAAAATAAACTTTCATATACATTATATGCTATGATTTGATCTTATCAAAATACAAAAGGATACATGCCCATAACCCTATTCATATTGATAACCTTTGATACAAATAAGTTAAACCATATCTTATGTCCATTATCTACACTGCACCTCTCTCAAATAGCCATGACGCTCCAACATCAAGAATGCCTCTAAATAGAGAGATATCATTGTTTATCACTCCATATTGGAAAGATCCTTCAACCCAATGATGATCTTACTTAACGCTATCAACATATGTTCATCTTTAACCCTGAAAAGATGCTTACATTGCATGTCAATATGTTCATTTATGAAGATGCATCCCACCCCAAAAATTATTTTCTTGCCTTTCTTATTTCTAGTGGAATTGTTGCAATATTTAGTAATTCCTCCCACTTGCATTGTTTTATGCTTTAATTTTTTAGTTTTAATATTAGTTTTTTTAAGATTTATCTTTTTGCTTTAAAACTAATAATGTAAGAATTGCATGATGAAATTAGATTTATCCAAGATCTCTATATATTAAGGCAGTTGTAATTGATTTTTCATCAATTAGTTTGATCCTTGATCATTTGATCAAGATTCTCTTGTAACATCTTGAATCAATAGAAAGATTTTTTTTTTTACAATTTTGAATCAATTGAAAGATTATAATTGAAAAATCACAACACGGAGATAAATGATTATATGACTAAGAGAGAAATAAAATCATATGATAAATTTGAATTACTTGAATTACTTGAATGATTTCTTTATTTTACAATTTTGTATTTTTTTCATTTGGTATCAGAGTGGGTTCGAGAAAGTTCTATGGAATCAAGAATTTGCAGAAGCAAGAGATCATGGGAGGTTGAAGAACCAGTCAAGGCACTAAACAAAGTCTTCAGGGCTTGCAAAAGGGAAGTTGTCTTTGTTGAATGGACAAAGTATTTTTAAATCCAACTTGTTGTCAATACAAATGTCACCTCAAAAAGAGGTGAAGACAACCCTCAAGGGAGAAGATTGAAGATTCCAAAAGGAATAGGTCAAAGTGTTTATTTACAACCATTATGAAAGGAACTGTGATGAATGTTGTGTGGGTGCTATAATGAAATCTCCCTTGAATATAAACAAAGAGGAAGATATAGCATAATTTTCCAAGTTTTAAAAAACCTCCACAAAGGTGAAGCCCTTCATTTATAAGGTTGTAGAAGGAGAAAAGGAAAAGGTATCTCAAATTTTTAAAAATGCTAATTTATATGAAGAAGATCATGGGTCCTTGTACCAGTTATAGATTTTAGTCAAAGCCACCAATGTGAAGTTGTGTGAGGAAGTTATATCTCAGCCTTATAAAAGGCCATAGTATCTTATCAAAAGAATTGAAATCCTTTATATAAGGAGAGAAATTGTGGACACCTGAAAAAGTAATAGCCAGCTAAAAGAGAAGCTTATGAAGAAGAAAAGAAAGTCATCTTCAACTATTATTGAAGAAACTATGACAATCACATATTATTGTTTTTGTGTTCAATCTATTAGTGGTTGTAATTAAGGTGGATATTATTAGAATATTTAGTAATTTCTCCCACTTGCATTGTTTTATGCTTTAGTTTTTTAGTTTTAATATTATTTTTGAAGATTTATCTTTTTTCTTTAAAACTAATAATGCAAGAATTGCATGATGAAATTAGATTTATCCAAGACCTCTATATATTGAGGCAATTGTAATTGATTCATCATTAATTAGTTTGATCCTTAATCATTTGATCAAAAATCTCTTATAATCGCTTGAATCAATAGAATGGTTTCTTTTGTTTACAATTTTATATTTCTTTCAGGAATGTAGTCTATGTGGTCTATATAAAAGGCCTTCCTCTCTCTAGATGTTTTTTTTTCACATTCTATTTCCCTTTTTTAAGGCCTATTACATCATCTCATCCTATTATATAAGTATTCCTTTTCCAAACTGATAAGATGTGACTCTCACGCACATACTTATCTAATTTTAAAGTCCTTATTCTTGAGAAAAGATAGCCTCCATTCATTATAATGTTCCATTTATTTTAAAATAACTACCAAAAAGCTTGGTGGTTTTCCATTTCAATCTAATCAATAAATTTTTTGTCCATTCAAGTTCCAATGAATTCTTTTCTTTGTGATTCCATATATATCATTTTTCTGAATCATTATTTTTATTTGTTTATGTTTTTAAATTTTGTAATCATTCCTCCTCAATGATTTCAAGCAATCCATGTCAGTCCTCACTGTTTGAAATAATCAATATATTGGTATCCTAAGTGACTCTATAATTAGCTATAAAATCTATGGCCCTATTGCCTTCTTGATATGTATGTAAAATTGAGTGTTGCAAAGAGAAGCAATCATGAACCTATAACTAGCCTTGTAGGATCATACAAGACCCTATCTATACCCACAACTTAGAGGCAGCTTGATTAGTCTTTACAAGAAACTAATAAATTTGAACCAAAAGAGGTTCCACAACTTCATTAGGTCATTCACTCAACATCATATAATAATTTCATCTCTAGTTCCAAATGAAACTTTTCAAATTCACCAAACAAATTATTGCAATACATTACAAACTCTTAGCAACCAACCTTTGATTCATTGTTGTCCATATTTGCACACAACTTAGTTACAACAAAATTCACAACCTAAGGCAATACCAAAATCATCAAGTCTCTTTGTTTAATGATTTCACAAAATTATTAGTACTAATCACGTAATCCATCAACCTTCACAACTCATAATATACATGCAAACAATGTGCATTAGTAAAACATGATCATCATAACACTTGTTGTCTACTGTCGTGACATATTTTCTATCTTGCATTTTGTTAATCACCATTTTTGTTCTACAACTCAACTTGAAAATCACTTCAGTGGCATTGTTTATAACCAGGTTTTCTAAATAATATCCAAAATTTAGGAAAATCCAACGGTGTCTTTGAAATTTATTTCCCCCGTAGTGAGACCCATTATTTATGTCATGAAAAGTTCAGAAAATCCATTCCTTGAGCTGCTAAGGCATCCAAGAAATTTGCCAAATCTCAACCAAATTAAGCCAAACCAATTTTAAATTAAAGAGAATTGATTCTAGTTTCAAAAAATTAGGTTTCATAATGTTTCATTGGATAAAACAAGAGAAATCTCTAAACCCTCACATGTAGGTTTCTTGGAGAGGATTTCTGGCAGTTTTTGGAAAACTCCATGGAACTTGGTCCATGCATCACCAAAATTGCTCCCATTGGTCTCAAAAGAAAGCTAGGATGAATACCTATAATTTTCAATAGGTTTTCTTTCAGATTGAATCCGTACAACCACATAAAAATTGCAAAGAACATTAAAAATGTGACTGAAAGTAGAGATTGTCACAGAACTTTAAACTCACCTACATTTTATTCAATGCTTGATAAGTTAAAATGAGAATACATGAAGGAAACTTTCTTCATCCACCATGATTGAGCCCTACATGCAGGGTCTCAATTATTACATATCTCAATCCTCATGTCTCTCTTCCATTCTATAGAATGGGGAAGACAATTAGAGGTGATTTATTCAAACTTGCACTTTCTCCACACCTCAAACTAATCTCTTGTCCACAAAATTTGACCATTCCATGGTATTTATGATTTTTAGGGTAGTTACAAACTTCCCAACTTCTTTGTAACCAACCCACATCTTTTATTTGTCATTTTGCAACTTTTTCCTCTCATGGATCTTTTTTTTACAAATTTTGCCTAATCAAAACCTCTTTTGACATTTTGACAAAAATGGACAAAATGGCTTGTTTAGCCTTACATACAAATAACCTTTTACATATTGAATGACATTTACATGTTTAAAATTAAACAATTTTACCATGACATAACATTTACCTATTATTCCATCTTGGTGTACATGTACCTCATAAGTGCTCCTACACCATTGAGAATTCACATAAATTCTTAATGTAATTGTAATGGCCCAAATTTTACACCCCTATGTAAAATACCATTTATGAATTTATCTACCTTAGCATAAGATGCAAAAATTGTCACCCGTATTAGCTTTGCGATTAGCTAGCTCATCATCTGACTCAATATTCTCGTAATGAAGCCCTAATGGTCTTTGAACACATGCGCACCATAGAGACATTCACATGACATAATCTTGTCCATGAATTTGAAGACGTGCAAATGGTCATTGGAGCGTTACAAATTTTCCAACTTGCATGTGTAACACTCTTGAATGATGGTTTCTCTCTACATATTCTATCTAACTCTATCAAATATTGCTCTTTCATCCTCATTTGATATTCTTGGCTACTATGCACAACTTCTTGGTCATTCACACAAACTTATCACATGCTCATTCAAGATCCCACGACATTCTAAGCTCTCACATCTCCATTTTTGTAACATCTTTGGCTCCATACCACCTTGTTGCAGGTTTTCTCCATTATTGAATAGCTTCGTCTCTCATATTTGGTCTCAAATCACGTGTTCAAGCTCTCTACCTTCATTTGGGAGTTCTCTGCTTATCTTTTTTTTTCCTTTATGCATATTATATTTCTTATAATTGTAGACACCTAAAAATCCTTTAGAAAATAAAGTATTTTTATTTTCTGAAAAATCTCTAATGACATCATCATTTGTTAATTAATTAATTATTTAATTAATTTATTTATTTTTATGTCATTAAATCCCTTTACCTTAATTAAAAATATTTAATTAAGGAATCCCTCCCAAAAATGTTTAAATCTTATTTAAACATTATCTCCTTATTTATTAATTATTTAATTAATAAATTGACCAAAAATCCCAAAATAAATAATTTATTTATTTTTTGCCCAAAACTTGGCCAATTTCCTTAAGACCACTAACCTCTTCTAGAATCTTCTAATCCTTCTTTAATTTCGATTAAAGGCTAATCCCATCATTTCCTAACCCTAATCCCAACTCAAGATATTTAATTAAGATTAAATATTAATCCTCACGTTTATTAAATTAATTTTTAATAAATATCTTCTCAAACCTAAAACCCTTGAAATAAATAAAACTTTATTTATTTCCTAAAATCCATATTTATTCCTAGAAAGCCTAGACTTTTCTAGAAAGTCTTTATCCTCATCCAAAGCCTAGACTCTTCTACAAAAGTCTTCATCCTTATCCCCTTGACTCAAACTCTAACCTTACCCCAAACTCTAACCTATCCTCTTAACCCAACCCTTTCCAAAATCTTATAAATACTCCTCATTTCTAAGAGCAAAACACCAATTCACTTTCAATTCTAGTATTGTTATAATGCTAGAATAGCTCTAAATCATTTAGCTTTCATACTAATTGTTAGTTTTAATCATTTTCAAGCATTTTTAGCTCACATCTTAGCATAGAACTAATGGATTAACTTAGTTTGATTCTTGTTTATGCATCATTCTCACATCTATTTTGGGTTCTAAAATCTACTTAATCATACTAGTTGCATAAATCTTGAGTTCTTGAAGCCTTAGGGGCAATTTTGGGTGTTCTACCCAATATTGTGCCATTTATGGGGTTTTCATGAAGCTTAAATCCTCCAAATCTGCATTAGGAAGATGCTCCAAGTGCTTTGAGAGCTTACCCATATTCCTTTAAATGAGCAAATCAAACAGTGCATGGGCGCATCTGTTTTAGCTCAATCTGAGGTGGCTTAGCTTAGATGTTCTTGTTTTGGATTGATTTCATGTTAGATTAGAACTTAATGTTTGACTGATTTGAGCCTTTCAAAATAGATATAGATAACCTTGCTCACATTCTGGCATGCCCGGTGGGACCCACTTCACGGGTTCTTTGGAAACATTCTGATGGATTTTGGAGTGTTTTCAGATTTTTCAAGCTTATAGGTGGACGGAGCACTTTGAATTCTTCTTCCTCTTCTTGTCTTTATTCTTCTTCTTCTTCTTCTTGCGGGATCTTGGCCATTTTTTTTCTCAAAAAAATCCATAAGGAAGCAAAATCATACACACCTTGTTTTAGTGCTTAAAATGAACCCCCAAATCATTCTTGAATGCATTAAGGACTAAAATTTGCAAAATTTGTTCTAACAAACAAGAAAAATCAATCAAAATATTTGTATCCTTGCAACATCAAGGTTTTAGATGCATTCATGCAAAAATTAGGAATATTTCAAGTTTTGGGTACTTTAAAAAAAAAGAGAACCTCAAATTTGCATCTCATTTCTAAAAACATTCAAAATCAATCCTAAAAGTGCATGCAAAAGTTTCTAAAATCAATCCTACAAAACTTTGTTTTTATTGAAAACTAACTTCATTTTGCAAAAATCTTGAATGCCTTCTTTCTCAAATTTCACACATCAAACTAAATCTAGGAAACTTTGTTTTGAAGTCTAAAATGGAGCAAACCAAATCTTGAATGAAACTAAGGGAAAGAACTTAAGTCCTAAAGCATCATTATCCATTTAAAAATTGAACTCAATCTTGAATGCATTAAAGGAACAAACATCTGTATTCCCTCCTTTTCAATTCAAGCAAAGCGCAAATCCAATCTTGAATGCCTTAAGGTAAAAAACAAAGCACTTCAAAGTTCTAAATCAACACGATAATTCAATCTTGAATGCCCAAGTCAAAGCAACTGCAAACGCTCGAAAGTCTTTTGGAAAAAGAACAAATCAAAGGCTAAACACTTGTGTCTTCAATTGTTCAAATTCAAACATCACTTAATCAATTTGCGAAAAAGAACAACTTGCTTGATGTGCATCTAGGAGCTTTACTTTTTATGTAAATCCTTGTTAAAGTAAGCAACATAGAACATTTGAACTTGGACAAGTTCACTTGTTTTACTTTTAGCGAGGCCTGTCTAGGGAGAAAAGCACTTCCTCTCTGGAGAATGACCTCAAACTGGTATCCCCCTCGGGGTATATAAATAAAGTGAAGGCAAAAAGTACTCACTTATATCTCCTAATCCACGGGCGTTCGTGCCAAATACAGTGACTGGGGATGGTAAATATTCCTCCCCCAGCGTTGTTGGCTAGGCTCTTAAGTGAGTCATGGGCGGTCAGCATAACCGGGTATGGAGACTCCACAGAACTATTAAAAACTTGATAAAATAGAGGCTACCATATCTACATCCAAAAGTATCAAAATCCTTGTGCAAGGACCGATCCAAGGGGTTTACTGGATCACCTCAAGATTACTCACCATTTGTATTCCCTTTTAGGGGGTACCAAGCTATGGGCAAGCGATTTTGATACTCACCTTCCTTAGGTGGACCTGCCTGAAGTGCTTGATAGTCAAAAAACTCTGTGAAAACATTGTTGGAACATACACTTTTCAGAGCTTTTTTTTTTAGATTAAAGGTCAGTTATCCTACTTGTATCCTGCAAGGTTTCTTTGTCCCTTGTGGAGATTGCTTTTCCAAAAATCTTTGTTGAAATCTATCCTTTGCCATTGGAAAACATCAAACTGATCTATAAACTTGTTCAAGATATTCAGAAAAGCCATGTCAATCCAAATCCTCCCAAAATCTTGAAAATATCCAAAGCTTTTAGAATCTCAAATCATGGTCTTCCAGTCATATTCAATCTTGTCTTGTCATCCTTTCCTCCTATCTTAGGTTAGCAGAGTCATCTTGGTCATCCCCCATCCCCTTATCTATCTTCCTCTAAAGTCAGTTTTCTTCCAAACTTGAGCCAAATCCAATCCTAGTTTGATCCTGTCAGTCATCCCAACCTGATTCTTAGTCTTCCAATCCATCTTCATCCTTCATCCTTATCCAACTTATCTACCAGTCAACATGTCTCAAAACTATTATGATGAGTTTGGTTATTATTTATCTTCTCCCACTCCATCCTATCCCAATGATGATAAAAGCCTTGTAGATCACGATAAATACTTTGAAAATCCTAGCAAGCTTGCCCCAAACATCTTTCAGCATCCAGTCATTCCTCCAAAATATCCTATCATGCCTTCATGCTTATCCACTAGCACTCCCTTTCATGTCCTCAGCAAGGCAAATCCATTATCTTATCCATCCACAACTTCTCCCTATCTTAAATCTACACATCCTCCATATGCATCCTTCATACTTCCATCTCCTTCTATGGTCATATCCCAATCACCATCATCCCATAGAAACACTTCATGCTACTTCCCTTATCTAAAGAATCCATCCACTCATCCTCCAAATCATTCTCAAAACCAAAAACCAAGTCTTCCAATCCTTTTCCCCAATCCACCATCCTATCTCAACCCACCATCCTCCATTCAAACCCATGTTTCTGTAAATCTCCTCCCATGAAAAGAATGCACCCTTCAATCTGCTTCATATCCCGTACCTCAATCCATCATTCCTACCTCATCAAATAGTCCATCAAGTTCACAAGCTTCCTCTAAACCTACCTATGTGAACTATCCAAACCCACCATCCTCCAGCTCCTCATTTGCACCATCATCCCCTCAAGAAGGTTCCCCTTCATCCACCCCATCTTCATATAAGGACTATCCTAGCTCTCCATCTCCTCCACATTCCAATCTTTCTTCACCATGAAAGTCTCCAAGGAGTTTCACAAGGAAGCCAATAACAAATCCCACTCCTAAAAATGAAGAGCCAAGCCATTTCAATCCTTCATGTGAAGCCATTATTGATGAGGCCCATCCATCACTCCCATCTATTATCTATCTTCCATACATCCCACTCATTGATCTTCTTCTATCTCCTAGCATCATTAAGTCCCTTCCATCTAAAGTCTCCATCCAATCCCCACCAACATCACCTCCTCCTAGTATTATCCAAAGCATATCTAATGAGCCTCATGAGTTCACCCTTCTTCCTGCCATCACAGCTACATAATCTTCCATCCTTTCATCCATACCATCTGAAGAGTTCTTCCTTCTTCCAGACATCATAGCTACAGAATCTCCCATCCTTCCATCCACCCCCTCTAAAGAGTCCATCCATACATCCCCCGTCACTCTATCCACACAAAACCTACCATGTCAAGATCTTGTCCAAAAGCATGTTGAAATACTCACAGAAGAAAATCAAGATCCAATCCCTTCACTTCCCCCATCACATGTTCTATTACTTCCATCACCCCCAATCCAAAATCCTACAAACCTAATTCCTCCAATCCAAGATCCTATCATCCCAATCTCTCCAACTAAAGATCCATTACTACCCCCCAATCCCAGTCAAAATCCCACCATCCTATCCTCTCCTCTTGAGGATCTTCCAATCCAAATTGTCCCGCTACCATCACTCTATCCACTTGGACCACTTACATTTGTCAAAAGCAGTCCGCTTGGAGCAGAAGAAATCAATTTCATATCTTCCATCAGGGAACCAGAAACTGGATGTTTATCATATTCCCCAAGTCAGAAATATCCTTGTTTGAATAAAATGCTCAAGAAATGGAATTATCAAGGCAAAGGCCCAAGCGCTCATGAACAAGGAAATCTAGAGCTGATTCAGGATAAGAAACATCCAAAATCATGTGGAATTGGTCACACATCAGAAGAAGGCACTTCCTCCAGAAATGTTGGTACAACTAAAGCTAAATTCAAGCATCCATCCAAAAACACCATCAAAGCATACAATGCTATTCCTCCTCCTCCATCATTACAGCCCAGGACAACTTATCACATTCCTCCTTCATCCTCCAAATCCATTTTGGGACCTTACCTCCCAAAATATCATCCCCCATCTTAGGCTCAATCCTTCATCCAAAATCCAAGCATCCCTAGTCGGGATCAACAAAGGCACACACCCATATCTCCTATCTGCCAATCTCCTTCCATCTCTCTATCCCGCACATCTCCTCATATATATTCCAATGCTCCTTGCAATTTGGATGCCATATCCAAGATGTATGAAGGGAAATATCCACAAAAATTCAAAGATTGCCATGTCCAGCCTAAACGACATGGTCAACCAAAGCAAAATCCACTCAAGCAATCCAATGCATCCCAATGGCCACAAAGGATTAGCAAAGCAATAGCTAAATTGAATGCATCTAAATGGTCACAAAGGCCCAGCAAATAAAAAGCAAAGTCTTATGCATACCAATGGCCACAAAGGCCCACCAAAGCTAAAACAAAAATGATGTGGATCCCAAAGAAAAAAGATGTAATGCATCTAAAAGAAACATCTACAATGGCATCCAAAGTTGCTAATCCCCCAGCTACCCAGTCTTCTTCTCCATCTCCTCAATCCATCTTGGATCCCCATGTTACAAGATCTCCTAGCACAAATCCTCCATCATTTCCACATCTATCTTCCACATCCCATCAACTTCAACCACCTTCTTCACAACATGTGCCAATGTTGATCCTAACAACATCCCCCTATCATGATCACTTTCCATCCTTCCATCCAAACACTTTCTACCACCATATATCCCATCTACCCCATCCAATCTATGCTTTTGCATAAATCCATCCATCCTAGTGAAACTGTACCAGCATTTGAGCACAACAGAAAGATCGATGAAGAAAGTCAGTGACAAATCGGAGAAATCAGCAAGTCAGCAAAATTAGAAAGTCAGCAACACATCAGAAATAACAGAAGGTCAGCATCAAATCAGAAGGTAGTACCAAATTAGAAAATCAACAATAGCTCAGAAATCAATTAGCATATTAGTGAAAGATCAACACAAAGTCAGCAGAAAATTAGAAAAATCCATAAAAAATTGGAAAAAATCAAGAGAAAAGTATCAAAAAAGAAACGAAAAAAAGAAAAACATTCGTCCAATGGTGAAAACTTGGCAATTCAAGTGCCTTGGACAAGTACCATGGTGAAAACCTAGCAAACAGGCGTCATGCATAGCCCCCCCCCCCCCCCCCCCCCCCCCAAATTCCTTTCTACAGTTGGGGGCCATTCCCTTCTATCACCTCTTATCCAACATCTCCTCCATCCCATTTGTCTCTCACCTCCTTCATCCTCCTTTGGATCTTGATGACAAAACAAAGACTACCAGGTATACATGCTTTTGGGCACTTTCTTGGCATCCATCACACCTTTCAGCTACATATCCTCTATCCAATCCATTTATCCTATCTTCCATCTACCTTTCTCATCCTCTTGTGGGCATATCTTCTGTCGAATCATACCCCATCCTAATGCCTCTAAAATGAATGAACTATCCTAAGCAGGGGGCATCTTATTCCTTGGTAACATATTCCTTGGAGACTATCTTTCATCCAAAATCTTCCATCTCCCAAATCCTTAAGCAAATCCACCATCCAATCTCCCCAAGTATTCCTCTATCCAGATCCCTTAGCAGGTCCTCCAGCATTCCATCTTCCAATCCTCAAGAAAATCCACCATCCAATCTCCCCAAATCTTCCTCTATCCAATCCTCAAGCATTCTTCCATCCAAATCCAAATCTCCTAGCAGTTCCATCATCCTCATCCTAAGCATTTCCTCCATCTTTCCATCACCTAGTATCTTCCCTTGTCATTGGTATCTAGCTATAGGCTACCCTCATTTCAATCCAATGCCATTCATCCATATCCAACTATTCCTAGCAATCTTCCAACATCCTCCAATCCTATCCACATCTTCTATCTATCCAACATCCAAGATCAAGCCAACCCATCCCATCACATCCTTAGTCTTGTTCCTAGTCTTGTAGCAAGCCTTGATCTCAATTCAATCATCATCGTTGGGATACGTCCTTCCCAAATCTGTGTCATTTAAGGACACATCATCCACTGTCAGTCCATCTTGGCTTTCTAGCCCAACTGGGGCATCATCTTGCATATCTTTGGAGTTTCAGCTTCACCCCCAGGTTCTTTGTACATCCTAATCCTGAGCTTCTGTACATATCCATTGTAAATATCCTCGCATCTTGTTGTACATATCCTCGTCAGTCCTATAGAAATATTTGATTAGATATCTTGTCCCACCTAGCCTTGCACTTCAACAACATCAATTGTCGACTATCCTTGATCATCGTGACTATCTTTGAACCGCATCATTTGCCAATCAACAACACAACATTCTCCCCATCAACATAGGGTCTGCATAGATGTATGCTTCTATATTGTCTAGCCTAAGCCTAATCACGGGTCCACTTAGTTGTATCCTTCCTGTTAGACCCAATCTTCCACCAAGCACACTAGGTCTGTGTCGATGTATCCTTCCACACATTCAGACCAATCTTCCCACCATCAATCAAATCAAATCTCTCTCCTTGGCAAAGGATGTCTTTTTGGAGTTATCATTTTGGTCTTGGATTTTGTTCTTTGGATCTTGTTAATCTTTTATGGCTTCTCGTTGTTCTCTACTCAAAGTCACCATGATCTTTTATATCATAGTGCACTGCGAATGAGGACAATTTGGGGCCAGGTCTTTTGATCTTTTGATTCTGCCTATGAGTCAGTCAGATGTGACCCTTGCATGTTTCACATGTGATCTTCTGGGTTACATGGTGCACTTGGGAAATGTTGTTTGTTTGTGGTTTCTCCAACATCGTTCCTACCATGCTTCCTCTCGGGATCATGTGTGATGCTGGGGCAACCCTGTGTGTCTTTTTAGTGTCAGTGCTATGCAACGCTGGTGACAAGGCCTCATGATCCCAGTATCTTTGGCAGGTCTCTAGCATTGCTATATTAAACTAGGTTGTGCTCTCCACATTTGCACTTGGAGCTCCCCAAATCCCCTGCATTCTTGCATCATATAGATTCATCTTGCATCTCTCATGTAGCTGCATCTTGCATTTTGCATTCCATCTCATCTTGCATTCACTCATCTTTGCTCTTGGAAGCTTGGTTATTTATCTCCCCTTCTTCCTAGGTCCTTCCTTCTCTGTTTCCTTTCAAGAAAATTCCACAACATTTACTCCTTGCGTTATTTTCTCGAGGGGGCACAACCCCTTATTCCTCTAAATTCTAGCCTTGGGCATCTTATTTTCTTGTCTTTGACGTCATGCCACTTGCGACATCGCATCAAAGAGGGGCAAAATGTAGACACCTAAAAATCCTTTAGAAAATAAAGTATTTTTATTTTTTGAAAAATTCCTAATGACATCATCATTTGTTAATTAATTATTTATTTAATTAATTTATTTATTTTTATGTCATTAAATCCCTTTACCTTAATTAAAAATATTTAATTAAGGAATCCCTCCAAAAAATGTTTAAATCTTATTTAAACATTATCTCCTTATTTATTAATTATTTAATTAATAAATTGACCAAAAATCCCAAAATAAATAATTTATTTATTTTTTGCCCAAAACTTGGCCAATTTCCTTAAGACCACTAACCTCTTCTAGAATCTTCTAATCCTTCTTTAATTTCGATTAAAGGCTAATCCCATCATTTCCTAACCCTAATCCCAACTCAATATATTTAATTAAGATTAAATATTAATCTTCATGTTTATTAAATTTATTTTTAATAAATATCTTCTCAAACCTAAAACCCTTGAAATAAATAGAACTTTATTTATTTCTTAAAATCCATATTTATCCCTAGAAAGCCTAGACTTTTCTAGAAAGTCTTTATCCTCATCCAAAGCCTAGACTCTTCTACAAAGTCTTCATCCTTATCCCCTTGACTCAAACTCTAACCTTACCCCAAACTCTAACCTATCCTCTTAACCCAACTCTTTCCAAAATCTTATAAATTCTCCTCATTTCTAAGAGCAAAACACCAATTCACTTTCAATTCTAGTATTGTTATAATGCTAGAATAGCTCTAAATCATTTAGCTTTCATACTAATTATTAGTTTTAATCATTTTCAAGCATTTTTAGCTCACATCTTAGCATAAAACTAATGGATTAACTTAGTTTGATTCTTGTTTATGCATCATTCTCACATCTATTTTGGGTTCTAAAATCTACTTAATCATACTAGTTGCATAAATCTTGAGTTCTTGAAGCCTTAGGGGCAATTTTGGGTGTTCTACCCAATATTGTGTCATTTATGGAGTTTTCATGAAGCTTAAATCCTCCAAATCTGCATTAGGAAGATGCTCCAAGTGCTTTGAGAGCATACCCACATTCCTTTAAATGAGAAAATCAAGCAGTGCATGGGCGCATCTGTTTTAGCTCAATCTGAGGTGGCTTAGCTTAGATGTTTTTGTTTTGGATTGATTTCATGTTAGATTAGAACTTAATGTTTGACTGATTTGAGCCTTTCAAAATAGATACAGATAGCCTTGCTCACAATAATACTTCTATTTTACATCATTATTGTTACTCTTTTCTAATCAATTATCTGTCACCAAGAATATCATATCTAATAGTTTTTCATGGAGGTGGGAACACCAAACTGGGGGTTTGACTAAGGCAAGCCTCTTTACAACCACAACCATTCTCCCTCTTTATTTTTATGTAGGTTTTCATCACAGGCTTTTGGGTTTGAAAGCTTCAATTGGAACATGTTACCAACCATCAAATTAGGTTCATTGTCCCTGGATGGTCCCACAAAAGTGAGTCCAACTTTTGGGGATGAACAAATTTTGGTTGGGCCAAAAAAATCAAGTTTTAGTGTCTTTGCACGAAGTAGGGGTCTTAACCCGAAGATAAACCAACTCTTCATGCAAAGACCCTAATGTAGGGTACTTTTCACAAAGGGGTGATGAGGTCTGCACATGAAGACCCCCTCACACGAAGACCCCTTAGGCTGGATTTACTACAAATTTCTGATGGAGAGGTGTCATTTTCACATTTACTATTCACGAAGAGCAGTAGACCATAGTGTTGGAGCGAACCCCTAATGACCTCATTGACCAGGGATAACTTTAGTGGCGAATATTCAACAATTGGTGAATTTCACTCATCGGGGACCCAAAATTTGGTGAAAAAAATTAGACTTTTGGGGTGGCCATGTCGCCTATGCTTTATAAAAATTGGGTCCCATGCATAGGCAAATCGCCAATAGTGACATGAAATTATTTTTATTTCAGCGATGAATTCGCCAATCGAATTAATTTTTCCACACAATAAATTGAATATTTTCGCCTACAATTTCCTAAGCTTGTCTTAATCAATGGTCATATTCGCCAATATGCAGTCAAAATTTAAGTTAGAGTATGGGTTAAGTACATAGATTTGACATGTGTCTCTATTCCGGAGACTTTCAATAAGACTTTATGGCTTTTAAAAATTTGGCCTGAAATAGATTTGACATGTCTCTATTCTGGAGACTTTAGGGGGAATCTTTGTGTCCTTTAAAACCTTGGCCTGAAATAGAATTCCTGCCATTGATCTCGGATCATCAAACGGTTACAAAAAGTAGGGTTATCTCCTGTCAGGAGATATAAAATTAACTCTGAGTACCTTAATAAAATAATAAAAGTCATTTTAGCTTTCGGAGGCACTGCCCCCGAAAACCCCCACGGGGGTGTTGCCCCTCGACCTCGCCCTGTACCGCGACAGGGAGTGCCCCTGTCAAATAATGATGATTTCTAGGTATAGGTTCCTAGCATTGTGATTTTCTTCAATAATGAAAGATTTGCCAATATTTTATAGGATTTTCATATAATTGAAAAAAAATCGCCAATACAAATAATTTTTTTTCCTTTCAAATTAAAAAAATTCGCCAACAATATTAATATTTTTGACCCAAAATAATGTAGGATTCGCCAGGATTTTATAATTTTTCTAGGGAGGGGGTTTCTTAAAGTTTTCCCTATCGTTGACTTCATCCTCCTTCCCTTCTATTTTGTCTCATTCGACCATCGTATATTCTAGGTACACACTGTGTGTGTGAAAATTGTACCTGATCTGTAGACACAACACTTCAGTAAAACATTAGAGGTTAGCTATAATCAAAATCGTGCAAAATTGAAATCTAATCTAACCAAGCGATTTACTACCTTCTAATAGGTGCGAGATTGATGTTCTCAGATTGTAATCGAGATCAATGACCTAGACGACACCTAAATGAAGGATTTGAATGCAATTGATCTAGATATGAGATTGAATGCAATTAAGCTATTTTTTTGATATTTTCTATGCAATAAGAATGATAAAAACCGATATGAATCTATGCTAGATGAAATTGATATGCTATGAATGCTATTGAAAATTGATATGCTATGAATGCTATTGAAAATTGATATGCTATGAATGCAAAAATAAGATTGATCTCACAAAGATGTCGATTCGCAAGAGCTTTGATTCCTCAATTCCAATTCTCCAGCGTGATTGTGCAAAATATGAGATGAATTATGAAGAGCTGAGCCTTGTTTTTATAGAAATCCAAAGCTTTGGAGGTGCATGAGAAAAAGCCATAAATCACTCAAATAACTCAGCTTGATTTTTGAGTTATTTTTAAATAAAGGATAATTAAGTCACAAAAATCATGCAAAAGCACAGTTCAACTTGAATTAGAAGTTTAGATCAACTTTAAAACTCGAAAAGATGTTGAGTTTCAAAAAGATAACAACTTGCATTGATTTTCCAATTTTGAGTTTAACTGGTCCTTGAATGTGCACATGGATAATTATGATTTAATAAATAAATAAAGTGATTTATTCTCAACTTAACTACTTTTTGAAATAAAATAATTAATTTATGGGTTAATTAACTATTTTACCAAACTTTTATTAAAAATTATATTATTAAATAATGACAACATGCTTTAATTAATTAAATAAGAATTTAATCAATTATTCATAGGAATTTTGATTTATTGTCAAAATTAAATAATACAATTAATAATAGATATAATTAAATTTAATTAAACAATTAAGTGGCAAATATTAAATCTAATTAATTAAATATGCCAAATATTTAATTAATCAAATTTTAGGATAAATGTGATTTATTGCCAAATAATTATAAAATTAAAGATAATTATGATGATTAGGAATATTACTAGGAATATTCTCCGATGTAAAATTTAAGATAATCAATTATGATTCGATGATGTTTAGATGTGCCTTAGATTAGGACTTTGATGTCGATTTCGTTCGAATTGAAGATATAGGAGATTAATGAACTTATAGCCCATTTTTGGGGTATTACATTTTGCCCCTCTTTGAATTACTGTGCGAAGCGCAGTGGTTCAAAGATAGTCTTTGTTTGATAAAGATATGAAACTGATTCAAAAGATAAACCGATCTCAAGATAGAAACCGATTGAAAGATATTGAGATAGGAGGTCCTGAGTGACCAGAGATAATGTTTACCATAGCAGCAATGAACCGATGATTGTGAAAAAGTGTCAAAATGCCTGATTCTGAACCTTAGGATTGATAAGAAGTGAGTGACCCGTTCTAGACTTGATTGTCTTAGCAGAACTAGCAAGTATCACATCCAAACCCTTTAGTTGCCGAAGAACCAAGGAAAGAACACTATGATCTGATGGTTGCAAAAACTGATACAGATTATAAGATTAAGAGAATACCAGATTGATATGGATCGATGAATCTGATATGCCCCAAGTGATGATAGATTTGCCCCAAGCGATGAGGACTTTTGATGAATCAGCGACTAGACGTGATTGTTGTCTTGATCACTGATGAAAGATATTGATAGATTTGATCAATAGAATTTGATTTATAGACTTTGAATGATGTGCAATACCATGCCCCCTTCGGGATTAAAATTGAAATCTGACAAGAAAAGTCAGCGTTAATAGTTTAGAAGCATGTTAATTGATTTGAGAAGTGGTTAAACACGTCCGAGAATGCATTCTACATCGTTTGGAGATCCTGGAGACCGAATTTGACTAGGTTTGACCATGAGTTGACCATGGTTGACCAAGTTGAAATTTTGATAGTTTGATGTAAGATAATTAGTTAAGTTGAATACTAGATTTCTGTGATGATTGAAGGTCGATTATGCAAGTAGTTAATAATATGAATGATGTCAGATTTGAATTTTGATCTCGAAAAAGGATTCTACTTGCTGCTTCATTGAAGGAACCTTCATGTGAGGTTCAGCTCTTGTTAGATTTGAAGATGCGATTTGAAGAATCATTTAAGCATTGAAGTTTGTTTAATCATTGTGAGATCATGCAAACATGCAAAATGCAATGAGACATGCAAAATGAAATGCAACCTAAGACCTAGGACCTAGTCACTGATCATGTGTCGATTTGTTATCATCATTGAACTTTTAGGTAACTGGATAAATCAATACAATGCCCACTAGCCATGAAACCATAGACATATGAATATCGATTTGTATGCGCAAGAATCAATACAACAGCCACTGGTCAACAACCATGGATATATGAATATTGATTTTATTTTCGAAATGTCAGAGTAGATATAAGCACCAAGGCACAAACGCCAGGATGACCTGAATATCATGTCCATTTTGATATAGCAATTTGTATAAGCATCAAAATATAAACGTCGTGATGACCTGAATATGCCTTGCATTGTAAACACATCAAATAGTCAAGAGATCATTCTAGATCCATTGTGAATTACCCGTAGTGACCCTTTATCATTCACATCCTTAGGCAAGATCATGTTCCACAATAGGAGAAAGAACTTACTCAAAAAGACAATAGTTAGATCAAACTTCTTTGAATTGTCTAGGTATCAATGGTCGAGGTACACATGGTCATCCAATTCGAGATAGAGGCTCTTATAGTTGGACACCATTTCAATCTGGAATTTCCAAAGTTGTTAGATTTTCACATACAAGCAGAAGACAAAGAAAAGATTATGCCCCCAGTCATCACTCTCTAAATCCTATAAAGGACATCATCGAAGAGCTTGAAGGGACACAATATGCAAAAATCTCAATGCGAATCAGTAAGCATACAAGGAGATAAAAGCATGAAGCATAGATTGTTTTCAGTTTGAGTTTAATTGTGTTGTTATAGATGCAAAATCCTTTTTGGAGACGAGACTAACTGACTGACTCACATGAAGCTTTAAAGGATTATGACTGGATAGGACATGTCTAAGATACATTGGAAGCCATAGGATATGACATTGATTGCCCCCAAGTTTGAACATTGATAGGATACAGACGCTCAAGCTGATTGGTGTACAAACCGACTTATTGAAAACTAGAAATGCAGAAACAAACCGAGAGATATGTACAAACTAAAGCAAGACTGAAAGCTGGGAAAGACCAAGATTGTGCTGATAGATGGAGCATTTTGAACAAGTGGTGCCCGTTTACTGGGTTTTCACCATCTTGGCAGAGATTCTATTTTTGCTACCAAGGTGCCTGTTTCCATGTTTTCACCAAGGCACTTTTTCTTTTTTTTCTTTTTTTTTTTTGTATTTTTCATTTTTTCAATTTTTTTGTACTTTTGATTTTTTTATTTTTTTTTCATGAATCATCAAGGCACCTATTGCTAGGTTTTCACCAAGATGTTCATTTTTTCAAGACTTTTTCTGATTTTTAAGATTTTTTCAAGACATTTACCAAGCACTGAATGCCTTAGGCGTAGAATTTCTTCAGATGGAGAACATTGATTGGTTCTCGGAGCTGTTCTCCTTCAGTCATTGAGAGTTGATAGGCACCAGAGCCAAAAGTAGTAGTGATAACAAAGGGACCCAGCCAATTGGGTTTGAACTTCCCCTTGCATTCTTGATGGGATTGATTTTTAAGATTTTCTCTCAAGACTAGATCGCCAACCTGAAATTCTCTGTGTCTGACTTTCTTGTTGTAGCCTCTAGACATTCTCTTTTGATATACTCTGAGATGATCATATGCTGCTTATCTGCCCTCATCTAGTAGTTCCAGTTCTTGTAACCTAGACACTCTATAGTCATCATCAGTTACTAGACCATGCATTCTGATTTTGAGTGATGGGATTTCAACCTCAATAAGCAGTACCGCTTTAGATCCATAAACTAAAGTGAAAGGTGTAGCCCCAGTAGGTGTTCTGATACTTGTTCTGTAGGCCCATTCTGATACTTATTCTGATACTGGTTCTGATACTGGTTCTGATACTAATTCTGATACTAATTCTGATACTAGTTCTGATACTGGTTCTGATACTGATTCTGATATTGATTCTAATAATTGTTCTGGTACTAGTTCTAATATTGATTCTGATACTGATTCTGATAATTATTCTGATACTGGTTCTGATGCTTGTTTTGATACTGGTTGTGATAATTGTTTTGATACTGGTTGTGATACTTGTTCTGATAATGATTCTGATAATTGTTTTGATACTAGTTCTGATACTAATTCTGATACTGATTATGATAATTGTTCTGATACTGGTTCTAATACTGATTCTGATAATTATTCTGATACTGGTTCTGATACTGGGTATACTTGATAGCATATTTTTCTATTGCAAACTCCCAAGCAAGATCATATCGTGCAGTCCCAATGTCTAGCAAGGTGGAGAACAAGAGGGATTGGCAAGCTAGTGGAAGAGATGGAAGACAAGAGAATAAAAGATAATGAAAGGAAGAAATCTTCAAGGGAAAACTCCTCAAGAATACCCAAGCTAGGGAAAAATTGTCATGTAAAGTGCATTTAGACAAGTAATGAAAGGCTAGCATAGGATAAGTCACAAAAGCGTGATGCAAGAGCAGGAAAGGATGCAGTCCAAAAGAGTAGACATGTCAAGAGGCTTCATAGCACTGTGTTTTACTCTTTCTTTCTTTTTTTATTAGATCAAGACCAAAGGGGAAAAGGATAGAGATAGGCAAAAATGAATGGAGGAAGATGGATATGAAGGCTAAACATGGAAGGAATGAAAGCAAGATCATCGTAAGATAGCTCACAAAATAGTCAAATGTTTGTGTATAGATCAACATTGTCAAGATCAAAGAGAGAAGACGGAATGGATGAAATATGTAGAAGAACTACGCATGATGCCTGATTGCAAGGTTTTCATCATGGTACTTATCCAAGGTGCCACAAGGGAGTGGTTTTCACCAAGGCAAATTTTTAATTTTTATTTTTTTTTAAATTTCTTTTTTGATTGGAAGAAGGCAAGCTTTTTAGATAATGCTCCTTGAAAGGATAAACCATGATATGCCAAGGATTCAAAATGATATGCTCAAAGATGCTGATAGGGAAAGGGAGCTGGAAGAGAAAATGGAGGATAAGGTTTTATGTAAAGCGAGTGAGGTTGGAAGATAGGAGGAATAGGAAAATGAGGAAAAAAGATAGAAGGTAGAAGGTTAATGAATGGAAGGATTGTGAAAGGGTAGATGGAAAGGAAGGAAAGCTCAACATCAACACATACCTTGAAGGGTGGTGAGAGGATGGAGGAATCGTGAATGAAGGAATATGGTGAATGGATAGTAGAGGTTGTGGTTTAGGCACATGGAATGGAAGAATATTTTTGAAGAGAAATGAAGTGGAAGCCTTTGGAAGCTTGAATGTCAATTTCACTTTTTGCTCAACACTAGATTCTTTCAAGAGAGACTTTGAAATCCATATAGCCGTAGGCTTTTTATTTCCTTTTGATGATCTAGAGAGAATATCTTTAATGATGGATTTTGGAACCCATACTTGTCTTGTAGTTTTTTTCTTAGATATCTCTTTTGACTTTATGTTTCCATGTCTATTAGAGGAGACATGGTGATCTTCTTTTTTTGATGGATTCTTGTATTGCTTCTTTTTCTTGTATTGAACATTCAAGTTATTTCCAAAAGACTTGGGACTTGCGGAAGAAGGAGGATATGACTAGTTTAGATGGGTGGGTGGATGAAAAGGATTCAAGGGTATGCATCTATGTTGATCTTGAGGAAAGATGGGAGATGGAGGGATGTAAGGACCCAAAATGGATGGCAAATTAGGAGAGTTAGGAGGGGAAAGTGAAGGGACATAAGGACCCAAGATGGAAGGAAGACGTGAAGCCCTTTGTAGTGGTGGAAGAGGTCCAAGGATGGAAGTGGAAGACACAAAAGGATAATCAATAAGTTCATCAGCATCTATATGACAACCAAGGATATCAGCATCTTTAGAGTGAGCATTAGAATTTTCAATAGAATCATGGACATCTTGAATATGAGCACCTTCTTTGATAGGATTGTTCAAAGCTTGCAAAGACTTAGGAAGAGTAAAAAGTGGAAGCGAACATGGAGTGGTAGAACAAGAAGATGGAAGACTTTGATCTTGACAAGGATCTTTGGATAGCACAAGCACATAATTTTTCTTTTGATTTTCAATAGGCTTAACATTGGAAGTATCAACACCATTTTTAACAACCTTAATGGAAGTATCATCTTTGGAAATTGGAAGTGGGGTAAGGTTATTTTGATTTTCAATAAGCTCAACAGTGTAAGTAGTAGCTTGATCTTGCTTAGGAGAAGACTTAAGACATGGTGGAATACATGAAAAAGGATGTGCAGGATCAAAAGAACCATGAAGCGGATAAGAGACATTGAGAAAATGAGTGGATGACATGGAGGGTTCTTGATCTTGATCTTTCTTTATGTTCTTTTCTTTATCATTTTTAGAGTCCTCTTGACATGGAGCCACTTCTAAGGACAAGGAAGCATGTTGGGATTGTATGGATGACTTTGGAAGAGATGGTGGAGGACTAGCTGAAGTAGGGATTATAGCATATGAAGGCTTAGGCTCTTTAGGTTTATCATCATTGAAAGTATTTTCAGCCAAGTGAAGGATAGCTTGAGTTTCTTTAATAGGTAGCCCTGGAGGATAACTATAGGGAACCACATGAAAAGTATCAGGGCTTGTGTCGAATGAAGGTTTTGTAAAAGATTTGAAAGACTCAGAAGCTTTAGGAAATGTACGAGTATTGGAGGAAGTAGGGGATGGAAGGGAACCATCACAAGACAAAGGTCCAACATTAACATGATCTTGCTTGAGAGTGTAATCTTTATTTTCAGCCTGAGAGTTCTTAGAGGAGAGATCCTTATAGTATTGACATTTCAAGCTAGCACGATGTATTTTATAGTCCTCAGCAGTAGTAGATGGATCATCATCAAGGTATTGTCCACAAAAGCCATCAAAGTCTCTTTCAAAATCAGAATCATATGGATCACCATCACGATCTATCCAATGTGATGGCCCATTTGTAGTAAGTAGGAACGAACGATGAGGAGGACTCTTAGGAACAGAGGTGTCATAGGTATCATTACATTGTCTGTCATCATAGTCATCATAGTCTCCAAAGCTAGATGTGTCACTCTCTGTGGAAGAGGTATCATATTGCTCAAATTTTTTCTGGGGGCATGGTGACATGTACAAGTCTTTATCAAATGGAAAAGAGTATAGAGATTCCACGGAGAACTCTTTAGGTTCCTTTTCTTTCTCAAGTTTGTCAAGCTGGACTTGCATAGCATGTATCTGTTTCATCATAGCGGCGATCAAAATTTCTTCCTCATGTGTACTGATTCTTTGAGACATGTGTATTGATTTTCAATAGCTACTGATTTGTTCTTGACACAATGATATTTTTGACAGATTCTGGAACTAGGCTGGAAACATTGGATATCTTGTAATTTGACAATTTCTGACAACTCTCTCAAATTTTTCCAAATGACACTTTGCAGACTCGTACGACACTGGGTAGTCTATGAAATGACAGTTTCTAAACTTGTACGACAGTTGGGTAGCAATAAAATGACAGTTGTCAATATCATACGACAGTTGCTAACAGGGTTTTGACTTTCTTGAATTTGCTGGTTTGAAAACTCATACGACACTAGGTTCTCAATCATACGACAAATGGGCAATACTGAAACGACACTTGACAAAACTCGTACGACTTTTGACTTCCTGAAATGACTTTTGACTCCAGAAAGAATTTTACGTCAAATTTTGCAAAACTTAAGGTTTTTAGTTTTGGATTGTTTGCAAATTGTACTATCCAAATTTTGAAGGTTATACCAGATTTTATCATTTTTAATAGCCAAGCAGATAAACAAGCGTGCAGAACAGCAAGCAAGTGATTCCAAGCACGTCTGAAAACAATGAACAAGGGCAAAAACAACCTTGCGCATGAACAATCAAGTGACCAAATTGTGCTAATCCCTGAGAGTACTAATTGTGTATGTTCTAAAAAGTTTTGCAATAACACACATATACTTGAGAATGAAAAAAATTGGCCTCTCTAGGGTTTTTAGTAATGGTTTGACTCTGCAACTTTTATGATTCAAAGGGGTGAACTCCAATCCCGGCGCACTAGGGTTTTGACACAGTCTGAGAACTTAATCTTCAAGAGCTGCTAGGGAGATGTGACAACCCAACAATGAACCATACCCGTGGAGATTTCTTCCACAAGGACATTTATATAGCGGCTGTCACTACCACGGTGAAAATGGCTATGACCGCTTGAGGTTCTATCAATGCAGTTTGCCCTGTGAAGGGATTGTCTGCTACGGTTAACCCTCTCTAAAGGTGACTCACAAATTTATACCACAAGGGGACTTGGCTCCAGATCCAAGGTTTTTGACACCTTTTCACTTTTAACCCAAACAAAGCAAGCAGATTAATCTGACACGCTAAGACAAAGTTTTGTTCCACCAAGGTCTGTGATATCAACTCCACGTGATCTATCAACCTCTCCAGAGAGAGAATGTATCAATCAATAAGAGAAGATGCACTAACCAATTTTGATTCACCAAAGCTCGTGATATCAACCCCACGTGATCTATCAACCTCTCTGGAGAGAGAATGTGTCGATCAATAAGAGAAGACGCACTAACCAAGCTGAATGTGAAACGCACTAAGTATCCTCCCTACCTACAAGGATTCTGTCATCAAGAAAGATTTCTCTAGGAATCCAATTTCTCAAGAATCATGAATAGTGTTCATAGGGCCTAATTACTATGTGAGCACAGATATATTCCCGAAAGCAAATCTACCAAAAGTACCCAAAAAGCAGAAAGAGGAACACTTAACGCTTAAAAAAAATATGAGATGAGTCCACAAGGTGGAACATTTAACACCTCACACAAGCTGAAAATGAGTCCCCAACTTAGAAAACAAGTGAGTTCCTAAAAGCACAAAAGGGTTGCCAAGTGGAACACTTAACGCTTCTGTCCTGTTGACCCCTTCCCTTTATGGCGCTGAGATTGCAACCACGGGGTGGAAATGAGGGGCCGATAGATTAGCAAGTCCAATAACCCAAGATAGCAATCAAGATCAATCACAAGTATCTAAGACTACTTAATGAATCATTAAGGGGTCACAACCTAGTATCAATTATGCAAGTGTGTAGAACAAAAGCATGAAAAGAATCACCCAAGCTAGACACATGAGAGATTTATTTTAAGGCCAAATTGAAATTTTATTAGATGAAGGAGAATACCTGGGATCCTTGCAATGCACTTAGTAGATTTTACCTAATTTTTAGCAATTCTTGTTGAGCTTTTCCATGCAAGCAAGTGACAAACTCCCCAACAAGCAAACAAGCAAACAAGATATGCAAAATATATTTAACTTATGAAAACCATAGGGTTAGCTCTAAAAATCAATTATTATCAACAATAATAACCATCAATTAACCCAAATGACAACTCATATCATGCATTGAATCATATGAAAAATAAGTGCATACCCATCACAAAATTTTAATTTTTTTGCACTGCATTTGACCTAGTCAACAAGATCTAATTTTTTTGATATGATTTTGGCCACAAAAATAGAAATTCAGAATAGAGACCCCTACTAAAAAATAGAGAACTTTCCAAAAATACAAAAATTTTAGAAAAATCTCTTCATTTGTGCCCTAGAGACCCATTTTTATCAAAATAGACCAATTTTTGTAAATTGACTATTTGAGCTATGATATCATGTCCAAATTTAAAACACAAAGAATGGACCCCCTGTAAAATTTAAAGAGCTTTCTAAAAATATAAAAATTTCTGAAAAATATGCTTATTTATGTCAGATATTAATTTTTTCTACAATTTCAAAAAAAAATTATTAAAAATTCAAAACATCTCAGAAAATTCTAAATTTTTTATTGTAGCTTTCTTGATATGTCACCAACTTGCAAAAAAAAATTTTAGACCAAAATTTCAATCCGTTTGGGAGATAAAATTAAATCTTTGAAACTTTCAGATTTTGGCTCCCAAAAAAATCAAAACCAGCATGCAAAGGTGGGTTGCCCCACGATGGGCACCAGAAATGTGTGTGTGAAAATTGTACCTGATCTGTAGACACAACACTTCAGTAAAACATTAGAGGTTAGCTATAATCAAAATCGTGCAAAATTGAAATCTAATCTAACCAAGCGATTTACTACCTTCTAATAGGTGCGAGATTGATGTTCTCAGATTGTAATCAAGATCAGTGACCTAGACGACACCTAAATGAAGGATTTGAATGCAATTGATCTAGATATGAGATTGAATGCAATTAAGCTATTTTTTTGATATTTTCTATGCAATAAGAATGATAAAAACCGATATGAATCTATGCTAGATGAAATTGATATGCTATGAATGCTATTGAAAATTGATATGCTATGAATGCAAAAATAAGATTGATCTCACAAAGATGTCGATTCGCAAGAGCTTTGATTCCTCAATTCCAATTCTCCAGCGTGATTGTGCAAAATATGAGATGAATTATGAAGAGCTGAGCCTTGTTTTTATAGAAATTCAAGGCTTTGGAGGTGCATGAGAAAAAGCCATAGATCACTCAAATAACTCAGCTTGATTTTTGAATTATTTTTAAATAAAGGATAATTAAGTCACAAAAATCATGCAAAAGCACAGTTCAACTTGAATTAGAAGTTTAGATCAACTTTAAAACTCGAAAAGATGTTGAGTTTCAAAAAGCTAACAACTTGCATTGATTTTCCAATTTTGAGTTTAACTAGTCCTTGAATGTGCACATGGATAATTATGATTTAATAAATAAATAAAGTGATTTATTCTCAACTTAACTGCTTTTTGAAATAAAATAATTAATTTATGGGTTAATTAACTATTTTACCAAACTTTTATTAAAAATTATATTATTAAATAATGACAACATGCTTTAATTAATTAAATAAGAATTTAATCAATTATTCATAGGAATTTTGATTTATTGTCAAAATTAAATAATACAATTAATAATAGATATAATTAAATTTAATTAAACAATTAAGTGGCAAATATTAAATCTAATTAATTAAATATGTCAAATATTTAATTAATCAAATTTTAGGATAAATGTGATTTATTGCCAAATAATTATAAAATTAAAGATAATTATGATGATTAAGAATATTACTAGGAATATTCCCCGATGTAGAATTTAAGATAATCAATTATGATTCGATGATGTTTAGATGTGCCTTAGATTAGGACTTTGATGTCGATTTCATTCGAATTGAAGATGTAGGAGATTAATGAACTTATAGCCCATTTTTGGGGTATTACACACACATGTTTCTTTTTTTAATTATTTTTATTGTAAATTATATGTTTATTGATTATTATAGTTCATTTTTCAATTTTCAAATAGTTATTTCATTTTCAGTAATTTTTAGTTTTGAAAAATTATGTTAGTAAATGTTAGAAAATACTATAAAATGTTAGAAAATGTTAGAAAATACTATAAAATGCTAGAAAATACTATAAAATGTTAGAAAAAACTAGAAAATGTTAGAAATTTTTAAATTTTTAGTAATCTTATTATATGTTTTCAAATTAATTTTAATTAGTAATGTTAAAATGTTAGTTTTAAATAATTTTTATTGGAAAATTTTAGAAAATTTTAAGAAAATTTAGAAAAAATTAAAACATGGGAAAATTTACAAAAACTTCAAACTTTAGGAAAATTTAGAAAAAATTGAAACCTTTGAAAAAATTAGAAAATTATTAGAAAATGTTAGAAAATTTTAAAACTTTGTCTCTCCCCATGTGCCCATTACGACTCTCTCACCAAACTCCTTAATACTCTCTCTCTCTCTCTCTCTCTCTCCCCTAGGACTCCCTCTCCCCAACCCTTATTACTCACTCTCTCTCTAGGACTCTCTCCCCCACCCCTTATTACTCTCTCTCCTCTTAGAACACTGTCACCCCACCCCTCACTCTCTTTATGACACTCTCCCCACCCCTTATTACTCTCTCTCCTCTTAGGCAACTCTCACCTCACCCCTTATTACTCTCTCTCTCTAAGAAGGAGACCACTCTGACCTCACCCCTTATTACTCTCTCTCTCTAAGAATCTCTCTCTCTCTCTCTCTCTCTCTCTCTCTCTCTCTCTATCCCCAACCCTTATTACTCACTTTCTCTCTAGGACTCTCTCTCCCCACCCCTTATTACTCTTTCTCCTCTTAGAACACTATAACCCCATCCCCCATTACTCTCTCCTCTTAGAAAATTGTCACCCACCCCTTGCTCTCTCTCTGGGACAATCTCTCCTCACCCCTTATTACTCTCTCTCCTCTTAGGCTACTCTCACCTCACCCCTTATTATTCTCTCTCTCTCTCTCTCTCTCTCTCTCTCTCTCTCTCTCTCTCGGATTCCTTCTTGTTGGCTATATTGAAACACCTTATTGTCTGGTTGGTAATCAACAAAGTGAATATCATGTTGAATTACTTTGATTTGCTGGAAATATGCTCCCTCTAAAATAAATGAACCTGCAAGTCACAAATTTTTACAATATAATATAATTTAAATAATTTAAATTGGTTAAAACTTTGAAATTTTATATTTACAAAATGAACAACATAATGACATGTAAAGAATGCAAACCTATGGGGAACAACATTCCATCGCTTTCTTCAAGTTCAATCAAATTCATCCTCTCTACAGTACAACACAATAAATAGTAACTAACTCCTACATTTCCAAGTTCATCAATCACTGCAAAGACATCTCCTGCACAAAAAATTTGTATATATATATATATATATATATATATATATATATATATATATATATATATATATATATATGCAACTCAATGCCATATAATTTGAAAGTCAATTTATTATACTTACCAATTTTGACCAATCCTGAAATATGATCGTAATCAGTAGAAATCAAAGGAACATCATCAAAGTTGTCATCTTCATCTCTATCAAATGTATTAGTAACAACTAGTGGCACCAAATTCTAGGCACTTACATATCCATGTTGTTGATTGATGCATTCCTCATAGTTGTCAACAATATAGTGACAACAAAAGCATGAGTAATCTCTGGTGTTCAACGTCCAATTGCGACAATTTGTACTCATAACTAAATGCAAAGATTGTGTCTTTTCTATCCTCTTGCAACCATGCATAATTTGTCTATACACACCTGAACACATGCATATATAATATGAATTTCATTTTATAAATTTGAATAAAGAATGTAAAATTTATATAAGAATAAATATGTATATCACACATGCATAATTTAGAAACACGTGCATACCTTTTATCTCCCAAAATTATCTATGTGGTACCGCTTGAGTCATTCATGATGATGTTCCATCCTCGTTTGATGTGAAATGTGTCTTGCACCATTCAACAACATCATGTGAATTTTTAATACAAACTCCCTTATAATTCATTTGATACTTTCATGGAGCACGTTTGATGCACGCTCTAGCACCATCATGCTCACCTTTTCCATGTCCACTCTCAAAGAAACTCCAGACATGTGGTATGTTTTCATTATGATGATATCTACATAGCGCATAAAATAGTTTGGATGATTTGAATTGTGTAGCACATCCATTTGACCAAACATTATATTTATCAATTTTTATGTGCCTTTCTTTTAAATTTGCAAAACAAATCTTGAAGAAGTGTTCTACATAATGAATTTCATGCCCTTTATCATCACTTCTATAAAAATGATATTCCTTCTTGATGACCCGTGCTTCAAATGTGCTCTAAATACCATCTAAATCTAATTGTGCATGTCGATAACACACATGTACCATAATAGTAATCTTCTCTAAAAAATAGTATTATGATTGAACCGCCTTTTGATGAACAAATGAATAGTTTTATGTGAAATCAATAATTGATAGTATAGTTCCAAGTGGGAAATTGTCTCCCAGTGTTTAGAATTTTTGTGCTTGCCACTTTTCAAAAAAAGCGCGATGAATGTAGGGTTGAATCAATTTTTTAAATTTGTCCGTAAATGCTCCAATAGTTAGTTCATCTTCAACAAATTATAATCTTTTAGGTTCTTTCCAAAATTTTGGTTCATTCTTTACATATTTGTAACTCTTGCAATTTACCATCTTTGTTACATCAATATTTTCATTTTTCAAAGGAAAAGGAGCCAAATCAGCACATGTTTCAAATATTCCTTTTGGGTAAAAGTGCATACCTATGTCATACTAGAGCACATTTTTAATGGTTCCGACCAAAATGGTTCTGACCAGAATAGGTCTGGCCAGACCGATTTCAGTCAGACATACATGGCGCACATGAGGTGCCATGTGGCATCGATGTGGCAGGGGAGTTGCGGCCAGAACTGTTCTGATCAAAATTGTTCCATGAAAAAATATATAAACCCCAAAAATGGGCTAGGTGGCTCATCCATGGGACTGTGTTTGGTCACCCACAGCTCTGGTCGAACCAGTTCTGGCTGAAACTATTCTGGCCGAACCTATCTAAGTGGCATCCCGTGTGGATGCCAAATAAGCAAAAAAAGGCAAGTCTCAGAAGTTCTCACTTCTGGATCTGAATTCTCTATCAAAATTTAACTTTCTGTAAAATCTAAAAATACCCTTTTATAGAGCTTGGAGTCAAGATAATGGTTATGTAATTTTTATTATGTTTTGATTTCATATAATATATTATAAGTTGAAAATACTTCAAGTAGGTATTTTAACATTTAAGAACACGCTCGTTCAAAAAAAAAATAACAAATCATGTCAAAAAAATTTAAAACTTATATTTAACACTAGAGGAGAGAGTCCTCTTCAAGAATATGTAAAAAAAAATTTAATGGTGTAGATTTGATAGGGAAAATGTGGTGGGAACAAAAAACTGTTGATTTTGGGTAACACCAACTTTGGATAGTTATAACAAACAAAATATATACCAAAATCCAATCTTTCTTTTTTTATGCACTAGCTATACATGTCATCTAAAACATATTATGAAATTAGAGGAAAAAAAGATTATTTGCATATAGTTTTTTGGTGGGAACTAGATCCTTGATTTTCATCATATTTCAGCAATAAAAAAATGGACTTCAAAAATTAAAAAACTATGTCAATTTTTGTTCAATTTTTTAAAAAAAAATTATAAGCATAAACTTCATCAAATTTACACATTTCATTAGTTTACATTATCTTCAAATTCTAAACACAAATGCCAATTTTATGTCATTAAAGGTGAAAAATTTGCATGTTGTCATCCTTTTCCTTTATAAAAGTGTGACACGGGTTTGTACTTTTACCCTTTTATGCAATTTATTTGACCAACTGCATCATTTCTTTTGTCACATAAAATGGATGAGATGAACTCAGTTCATCTAGTAGGAGGAGTATATTCAAAACCATAAGTTTCTTCTACAAACTTTCAAAAAACCTGATAGTGGAGATCAAATTCAATATGATAAATGACAACAACAAGTTTCAAACACTTTGTTTGTCCCGACATAATATGGCTTCAATATTTCAAACAATGTTTGCCTAATCTTTATATTAGGATTTGAACTATAAAATGACACATATATTTCATGTTACATTGTGTCCAACTAATGTTTCGTATGATGTTCATATTGATTAGCTACAATTCTATGTCTGATAACATCTCTACTATTTGATGAAGGACAAGTATTATCATTCCAAAATAATGTGACCAAATTCTTGATTCCCTCATCAAACCTATCAAAATGAGGAGCTCTACACATGATTGCCCAATTTCCTTCCAAGGTGCTATCATCCAAAATAATTCTCCTCTTAACATATCATGATATTGTTTTCCTACTAAAACCAATCCTAGATGAAACTAAAGATATTTGTCTATTTCGGGGCATAGTGTTACCTACAATGGATGTCAACATAACTCTTCTTGTAATGGTCTTATCTTTAGTTTGAGATCACTTCCCTACCTAGTTCAAACCTTTCCTAATATTTTCAATCATATCAGTTTGCATTTCAACAACTTTTCTCTTCTTTGATGTTGTGTCTATACCCAATAATTTTAATGCCTCTTCCAACTTTTTATTTATAAGTACAAATGAAAGCAATTGGGCTTGTTCAAGTGTTTCAAAATTATCAAATTTAGCCAATATTTCTCTTGCTATCTTATTCATTGACCTCTTTTTAGCAAGACTTAAAGGTTGAAGATTAGAAAATGATCACAATTTCTCCACATCCATTGTAAGTAAATGATCTAAGTTTCTAATAATTAATATTTTTCTTTACAGTTTGAGCTATATCTATAAGCTCATCCATACTAGTAGGAGCACATGATTCTAACCCTTCTCTAACATAAATTTCTTGAGCTTCCATAGGGAGTGATCTTGACCCTTCTTCAACGTGCATTTCTTCAACTTGGCTTGACCCTCCTACTTGAGCTTCTCCTTCACCTTGACCATGTTGATTGTGGCCTACATGCACAAAAAAGAATCAAATTAGAGAAAAATAGAGCATAGGTCCATAAAATTTGGGCACGCAAAATTAGGGGTGGATAGGTTCATACCTTCTTTTCTTTTATAATAATATATCAATGCAGCTTCATGATTTCTTTGTTCGGTACTAGGTGACTTTTTTCTTGCAGAGGGCTATTCTTTTATTTCATATCATTTACTCATAAAATAGTCATAATATAGTTAATCTTTTATCTTGTTGAATCATTTTCATCACATAGTTTTAATCTGTTTAGTTTATTATCTTTCCTTTTATTTCAAGCATTTAGACTAGTGTTATTTTATCTGTTTACATTCTATTTAGTTACCTTTTTGTGCTTTTTTAGATTAGTTATATGTTTCACATATTTTTATTTTATTTCTTTCTACTAAGTCCGTACTCTATCCATACAAGACACCAGTGCGGTGTGTTGGTGTCCATTAGTCACGTTGTAGTCCTAGGACCACACTTATGTCTAGGAGAATGAGCTTGCAGAGCTCAAGGTTTTATCCTTCCAGTTATCTATTTCATTTTCCATAATCAAAACACTTTAGTTAATCTATATGTTTGAGTTATTCATGTTTAATCAAATTAGTTACATTTGGACACTTACACATAAACACTCTTCTAATGGATTTAATTTTACACCCCTATGTAAGATACCATTTTACATTTTGTCTACTTTATTCAGAGTCACAAATCACATCACCCTTTCTTATCCTTTTCATCTCACCATCCAGCTTGGATCCACGCAATGGAATCCTAATGGCCTTTAGACACATTCACGTCGTGGAGACATCTATGTGACATTCTCTTAGCTACAAATTTGCAAATGTGTAGGGGATCATTTGAGCATTACAAACCTGCCACCCTATGGTTATAACACCCATGATTATTATATTCTTGCATGGAATTTTCCTGGGGTATTCAAAATCCCTTTATTTTCATTTATTGGGTCTTCTACAATCTCTCTCTCACTTCTTGGTGGCTCATTCAATCATCTACAACTTCTACTCTTGCATTATTTCTCTCTACATAGCCACACATCTCTATTTTTGCACTCCCATATCACTTTGTTGTAGGTTTTTACACCATTCTAGACTATTCAAGCTCTCACATCTAACATCAAGACATGTCCAAGCACTTTTCACACATTTGGAGATTTATTTCTCTCCACTCTTCATGTCTTTTGAGCACATCTTCTCATCTTATCTTTCTAGTTTATATTATTGTTATTATCTTCCCATTATTGGTTATCTATCACCGACTATCATGTCTATTGGCTATTTGTGGAGGTGGAAACACCAAAGCGGGGGTTTGACTAAGGAAAACCTCTTAAATGACCCAAAAAAATTTCCTTCTCATATGTGTATAGTTTTTGTGGATTCAAAGGACTTTGTTGGATCGTATTATCAGACTTCGAACTAGGTTTTATCTCTCTTTTATGTTCTTTTCAATTTCATGATATTTATAAATAAACAAATCTCTTGACTTTGTTCATTTTAGTTTCATATCTATAATATTTTATTTCCTTTTTTATTCCCCTTTATTCATGTATTTATATTAGTGTTGTTACATCCATTTATATTTTGTTCATTCCTTCTAGTCATATTTCCATGGAGTAGACTTAGCCTTACGTCTTTTCATTGCATTCTATAATTTTTTTACTTAGCTTGTGTGAGACACCAACATATCATTCTAGTATCCAACAGTCACACTATCATCCTCTAGGTCACGCTTCTGTCCGAGGCAGTAAGCTCACAAAGTTCATAGTTTATTTTTTATTTCCAATCTTTTCAATTTCTATAATTGAAATATTATAATCATATCATTTGATCACTTAATTTACATTCAATCAAATCAACTCACACTTAATCAAACTCTAGCATCAAACCAAGAAGTTTTAATGAGTTGTAGCTTCAATCGGATTATTCCTATTCATGAAATTAAATGCATAAGTGGCCTATCAGCCTTGACCATTTGATCTCTATCCTTCTTATGTATTCTACTATGATTATTGATTATTATACATGATTAAATAGTATGATCACAATCATGTATATATATAATTGTAATTGAGATAACTATTATTAATCATACTTATAATATTAATCATGTTGTTAATACCATTATATTAATCGTGTTGTTAATATCATTAATATAAATTATGTTGTTAATAAAATTACATTGTTGATAATAATAAAAACATTGATAATCAATATCGATATAATTTCTGATGACATCAGTAATATATTGTGTTATCAAAGATAACACACTATATTATCGATGCCATATATATTATACTTTTTATTAATATCAACCGATTATTAGTATCAAACAAATCTTGCATTACAATGTGAATTGATATGAGTATCGATTAAGCGTGATAACTATTGGTATTACATTGTGATTGGACATGCCTCTGAAGAGACATATCACTACATGGACTATGCCCACATAGGGACATGCCTCTTTGTAGACATGTCCCTCTCTTGAGATATATATCATCGATCATTATGAATTGGGAAGCATAGAGAAATACAGTGTTGAATGAGTCTCAACGGTGATTATCAATACTTGTTAATATATACTATTATTATATATTCAAAGATATATTAAGCATAAATATATATATATATATATATATATATATATATATATATATATATATATATATATATATATATATATATATACAGATCTGATCTATATTATCATCATTTCTTAGTGAAAATATACATTATCATTAACATTAATATTAAGAGTTCTAAAGACTACATTTATTCACATTTCTCTAATATTAATATATATATAGATAGATAGATAGATAGAATTTTTGTGATATTGTGATCAAAGTATATATAGAAAAATACTACAACCTATAAATCTAATGAAAAATTTAACATGGTATCAGAGCTAGCATAAGGAAGATCCATTTAGATTAATAAAAGAGGAAATATAACCACCATTAAATCTCTCTAAATTTTCATTAAGCAAAAATGGTGAATGGTGTTAGATTTGAGGACAGACTTGAAGGAACTGCAAATTTTGTTTCTTGAAAGTTCAGAATAATGATGGCACTTAGAGAAGGCTATACCTATGCCAGATAAAGATGAGGAGAAACTTCAATGGACAAATAATAACAACAAGGCCTTGAAGATTCTAGTGGACACAAGAAGGAATTAAAGGCTTTAGTTGAGAACATGTTGGAAAAAGTATCAAAACCCTAAGGATAGATAATGGGGGGAATACATTTCTAATAACTTTAAAGAATTTTGTAATAATACTGGGACTAAGAGGGAGTACATTTTTCCTTACAACCCTTAATAAAATGGGGTAGTTGAAAGGAAAAATAGGAGTATAGTAGAAGCAGCTAAAGCTATGATCCATGATCAAAACCTACATACCTCATTATGGGATGAAGCCTCTAGTATGGTTATTTACATTCAAAATAGATGTCCTCACTCTCTCCTAGATAGAAAAAAACCCTTGAAGAAGCATTTATATGGATAAATCCTGACATAAGTCATTTTAGAATATTTGGTTGTCTTATTTATATTCACATCCTAAAGAGAAAAGGTCTAAACTAGAACCCTCAAGAAAGAAGGGAATATTTGTTGTCTATAGTGAATCATCCAAAGCCTATAGGATATATATCCTTGGTCATAAATTAATTAATTTTAGCAGGGATGTCACTTTTGAAAAGGACATTACATTCAAAAGATCTAAAGACATTAATGAAATATATGACGAGTCTCCTCAAAATATGGAAGAGAACCATGTGCCTAAGATTCAAAGGGAGACACATGTACCTATAGAAGACAATAATCTCAATGAACCTATGAACTCTGATTTAAGCCTATAGATTATTTTGTGGGTCATAAAATACCTCTCTGGGCAAGGAAAATGATTAAAGAAGAAAAAAATTATGTAGATCCAAAAGGAACCTTCATAGAAAGAAATAGACCAAATAGATACTCCAGATATGTTTCTCTTATGAGTGAAATCACCAAGTCTCAACCTTCTAGTGTTGAGGAAGCACTCCAACATCAAGTTTGGAAATATTCCATCATAGAAGAATATCAATCCATACTCAAGAATGATATTTGGGACATTGAACCTAGACCTAAAGATGAATTAGTCATCTCATCCATATGGCTCTTCAAAATCAAACATGCAACAAATGGGAGCATTGAAAAATAAAAAGAAAGGTTTATTGCCAGAGGGTTCTCACAAAAGGAAGGAATTGATTATGAAGAGATATTTTCTCCAGTTTCTCATTACACCTTTGTTTGGGCCATGATTGCTATCGTTGCATCAAAAGGATGGAAGATTCACCAAATGGATGTGAAGACTATTTTTCTTAATGGTATTGTAGAAGAGGAAGTGTACCTAGAACAACTTGAGGAATTTTTGGTTCATGATGATGCTTGTCATGTTTGCAAATTGAAGAAGGTTCTATATGGTCGTAAACAAGATCCTCGAGCCTGGTATGAGAGGATAGGCAATTACCTCTCCAAACTAGGGTTCTCCAAGAGTGATATAGATCCTAACCTTTACTTCAAGGTAATAAATGGTGATATGTTAATTCTCATTACTTATGTTGACAATTTTATAATCATAGGAGAAGATCATCTCATCACCAAGTGTAAAAAAGATCTTACATCTAAATTTGACATGAAGGACTTGGGTCTCCTTCACTACTTCCTTGGTTTAGAAGTATGGCAGCAAGATAATGGTATTATCCTAAATCAAGGAAAATATACTATTCATATCTTGAAAAGGTTCGAGATGATGAACTACAAGCCTATGTATACACCTATGGAGACAAATTTACATAAGTTAAAAGAAGCAGTTGTAGACTCAGAGTTAGCAGATTCTACTCTATACCGACACATGATTAGGTCCTTAATGTACTTGGTCAACACCAAAATAGATATTTGTTATGCAAAAAATGCACTTAGTCAGTTTATGTGTGAGCCTAGATAATTACACTTAGTTGAAGCAAAACATATTATGAGATACTTGTGTGGCACAATTCGATATGGATTAAAATATGATAATGTAGATCTAAATCTACATGGATACACAAACTTATATTGGGATAGAAGTGTTGTTGATCATAAAAGTACTTTAGGATGTTTCTTTAGTTTGGGATCAGCCATGATATCCTAGTTCAAAAGAAAGCAATCTTAAGTTGTACAGAGTTCCATTAAGGCCGAGTACATTGTAGTATCCATGGGAGCTCGAGAAGTTGTTTGGTTAAGAAAATTGTTGGTAGGTTTGTTTGGACAAACCATGGATTCCACAATTATTCACTATGATAACCAGAGTTGTATAAAGATTTTAGTGAATCCACTATTTCATGATAGATCAAAACACATTGAGATACCTTACCATTATGTTAGATACATGGTGAAGAGAAATGTTATCTAGTTGATATATATTAGTACAAATGAACAAACTGCAAACATTCTAACCAAGCCTCTCTCCAAAATAAAGGTGAAACACTTCAGAGGTAAACTTTTTATGGTAGAAATGTAATTTTATTTAATATTGAGTCTTAGAAAATTTATTGTACTAATATATTTGAAAATATGTTAATGTGTAAACTCTTTTTGTCATGTGTGTAGTTACATGACTTATGGGATCTGTTAGACATCTTGAAAGGTGACGATCTTTCTAATATGTATACTTATCTTTGGTTACTATTGTAAGGTGATGAATTTACTATATTTTAACCTATTATCATGATGGATATCATGTAGATTTATATACATGGACATTTCATGATAGTTCATATCTCCTTTGTAATATTAACTAAGTGTTGTGTAACCTCGATAAGTTATATTACTGAGATATTTCATGGTGGATATTATGTGACTTAATATTCATGGATAGGCTATGAGAAGATAAATCTTCTTTGGTAGGAATCATGTGACTTGATGCTAGTACACATACCAAAGAATATATGACTATGGTGAATATCATGTGACTTGATATTTGTGGGCATGTCATTACTCGTAATGAAATTGTGAGTTGACATCATTTATGGTGGATATCATTAGACTTGATATCCGTGGATATGCCATAATTTTTTATATCACATTGAGGTGATATTTTTCCACACTATATGATCTATAGGGTATACATAAGGATAGTAATCATCCTCCCTAACTAAGAGGGAGTGTTAATGAATTTTAGCTTGGATCGGATTATTCATATCGATGAAACCAAATGCATAAGTGGCCTATCGGCCTTGAACATTTGATATCTATCCTTCTTATGTATTCTACTATGATTATTGATTATTATACATGATTAAATAATATTATCACAATCATATATATATATATATATATATATATAATTGTAATTGAGATAACTATTATTAATCATACTAATAATATTAATTATGTTGTTAATACCATTTATATTAATCGTGTTGTTAATATCATTAATATAAATTGTGTTGTTAATACAATTACATTGTTGATAATAATGCAAACATCGATAATGCATATAGATATAATTGTTGATGACATCGGTAATATATTGTGCTATCAAAGATAGAACACTATATTATCGATGCCATATATATTAGACTTGTATTAATATCAGTCAATTATTAGTATCGAACAAATCTTGTATTACAATGTGAATCTCTATGAGTATCTATTAAGCATGATAACGATCGAACATGCCTCCAAAGAGACATGTCACTACATGGACTATGTCCACATAGGGACATGTATCTTTGTATACATGTCCCTCTCTTGAGAGATATATATCCTCGATAATTATGAATTGGGAAGCACATAAAAATATAGTGTCGAACAAGTCTCAACAATGATCATCAATACTTGTTAATATATACTATTATTATATATTCAAAGATATATTAAGCATAAATATATAAATAGATCTTATCTTTATTATCATCATTTCTTAGTGAAAATATATATTATTATTGACATTAATATTAAGATTTATAAAGACTATATATATTCATATTTCTATAATATTAATAAATATACATTCTAGATAGAATTTTAGTGATATTGTGATCATAGTATATATAGACAAATTAAAATATTACAACCTCTAAATCTGATAAAAAATTTAACAAGAAGTTCCTTACAACTTAGGTATGATCTACTTGGCACTTATGGCTAGCTTACTGAGGTGGTTTGAAGGGAATCATGTGTCCGTTGAGGTCCTAGTTTTCCTCTAGGTCGGTGCATTATTTTCTTGCCCACATTTTGGTGAACCGACATGAACAAGCACCTTCAAAAAAATTTGGATGTGGTGAAACTCTATGAGCTTTATGAATTAGACTGTAACATGAGCTATTGTACAAAGATCCTTAAGGTGTATAATCCCTACGGATTGATACAGTCCTACTAGATCTAATTAGATCTCAATTCATCCCAAGATTGATCTTTCAGGCTATCAATTCTCAAGGGTCAAGGCCTCATCATTAGAAACCCAAATAAATCTCAACCAAAATATCCTATAGTAGTGGGCCACAATTCAACCCTCACAGTTGAATTCAATATGCTCCAATCTTTGGAGGAAAAGTTGCAAAAGTTTGAAACATTCCTTAAGATGAAAGGTGTCTACTACAAATCAAGAGATGTTATCTATAATCGATGAGAATTATTGGTGGTAGAAAAGGAAGGTATCGAGGTGCTCCCAATGATAGGAGAGATAGTGCGAGAGAAAATACTACTCTCTCTTCCTAGACAACAGGAAACATACTTAGGCCTAACAAGGGAATAGATAGACCTTACCATACCTAGAGCCTTTGTGCACATGGCAGAACCATCAACCAACACTTCTCCAAGGAGTGGTACTATAGATACCTCTAGAGGTGGAACAAGCTCCAATATTATAATCAACAAAAATGCCTTTGGGTGTGGTTCATATAATACAGATGCTAATCTTGGGGGTGACAGTGGAGGTGTTGACACTTAATTTTCTATAAAATTATTTTATCTTTCTAATAGAAAATTTTATGAGTTTTTATTTTGTATGAATAGTTACTATTGGTGTTTGCATATAGGATTGAATCAGATGTTGATAATGAAAGACTTGTGTTATAAGTCAAATGAAAGGAAAGGAAAAGTGCTTTAGTGTTTGAAGTTAGAAGCAGAGAAGGAGAATCCTGACTTTCCAAAACTAGCAGAAATTTTAGTAAAGAAGTTTGATTTCCCAAATGTATCCAAACAATCAGAAATTGCAGGGAGAAGACAACTCATGGCATGTGTCTTCATTCTACTACACATTCTCAAAGGAGAAGGTGTTTTCTAAAATTTAGCCTGAAATGCATCATGGGCCTAGATCCCATGATCATCTTGTGGTTGTCGATATTCAATGATAGATGCTAAGGGTCCCACTTAAGACACGTGACTTCTTTTTGGAGAACTTTTTCAAAATGAGGTTATTCCTAAAATCAACCTAAAATGCTTCGTGGGCCCTTGATCTAAAGTCCATCCAATGATTGTAAATAGTTGATAATGAGAGTCATGGATTTCATCCATGTGCCTCCAAGAGTTCTCTTAGTAGCATGAAGGATAATAGGAGGTAATCAGAGGAATATAACAGAGGATGCCAAGGATAAGTGAAATGGTTCCACGTGGTTGCTTGAGATTTCACTTCGGCATGATGCAGATTCTAGAGGATATAATAGTGACTACTGAATATTTACAAAGGGAAAGCAACAAATTTTTGAAATCCAATGGTCACAAATATAAAATTCAACGGCTATTTATAGACTAATAGAGCATTTTTGTGCCTAATGACATTTGCAGATCATTTTTCTTATGATCATTAGAGTATTTCTTATTGTAATCTGGCAGTTGCATCTGTTGACATAGGATTCGGTTTTCTTTATGAAGAGTCACATTGATTTGAAGCTTGTATGCATCCTTTTATTTGCATATAAATGAGGATACCAAAATGAACAAAGTTTGGAGGACCAGATTCGATAGATTGATACCTATTTCTAATTAGGACTGTAGATAAGAAGTCACAGCTTGAAAACTTGAACTTATGTATTATTCTTTCATGATCCATAAAGTTTTTATGTTTTTGTTCATTTCAAGCATACGGATAAATTGAAAGTTGGATTAGTCCTTTGTGGTCATCAAGGTAATTGGTGAATTGTTCCTGACAATGCTTTTGCATTAAGTTCCTTCATAGAATTCTTTGTTTGATAAACATGGATAGTGTGAAATATACATGTGTTTCCTCATCCTTGTCTAATTGGTCTCCCTACAAAGAAGTTAATATCCTATTGGACTAACACTAAATTTCATATATGGTTGATTTTATATATTTAGAGCACAAGAATAATTGATAATATTCTGATGTATATTGTCCCATAAAGTTGTACATAAGAATCTCCATTGTGGTAGACTTTATTTCCCAGATGAACAAGGCACTGATCTTCAGGATCATAGAAAAGTAATCATTGGATTCATAGTTGAAGTTAGTGACTCTTTTTTAGATCTCATTCTTGCAAGCATCATTTCAATTATTAATAAATGTTATGTAAACATTTTAATTTTCAAGCAATATACTTGTTGGAAACTATAATTGAAACAATTGTTATATTGGCATTGATGTCAAACCTCAATTGGTAAGACAATTTCTATCTAATAGAGTACCATATCTATTGATTGATTAAGAGGATCTAAAAAGAGGAGATAACAAGAGGACCTAAGGAAAGGTTGAGTTATGTGATACTTCAATGGGTACTTGATTATTTGGCACATTGACAAGATAATGTGTTGTTTATCTTTGACACTAAGAGAAGAAGAAAGACTAGAAGCATAGGCTTAACTGAGAAAAAGTGAATAAATTTAGTTTAAGTTGAGTGATGCTAGTGTCGATTGAGCACCAGTATAAGCCAAGAAAATTTAGTGTCAACTGAGCATTAGTAATTGCCAAGAAACAAATAATTAACCAAGTGAAGACAATATTTTCCGAGAAGGAAAGTTTTAGCGATGACCAAGATATCCAGTAATGACCGAGGAGATGAACACAATATTGACCGAGTGTTAGTAATTTATAGTTTGTGAAAGAATTGAGAATCTCAACCGACATAGTTGAATTCTTGGGATATGTAAAACATGTTGACATTATTAATGAATGATATGGAGCATTTAATGCATGGTAAACCATTTTCTTATGGATTCAAGGTGAATTTTGAAGATGTATCTAGAACAAAAAGGAGGAGAATAAAATGGCAGAAGGATTCGATGAATCTGACCTAAACCTAAGATATATGGAAGAGATTAAGCGGCAAAAGATTAATCTACCTAATCAAGGAGGTATAATGATGACCTAATTTTGAGGTTATGTAGAGTGTGGAAGAGGTTGATGTTATTGACTAATGAATCTAAGTAGAAGGCTAAGGTGAAGCTATGAAGAGCTTAATAGAGTTGAGGTGATTACTTGAAGAGAAATCTGAGTAGATTAGAGATGGAGATGGAAATGAAGGTCAGCCAGTAAATCAACACATGAGTGCATTGGATCTGTATTTGCAAAGTGAGTTGTATATTTTAGATCAGGACCTATTGTTACTTTCTAACCATTGTATTAGTACACATCCTTTAATCAAGGTTGACCTAATAGTCATTTTTGTAAACCCTTTAATCAAGGTGACATTCTAATAGAATGTTCTTAATCCCTCTAACCAAGCCACTCTTAACAAGGTGATTAAATATTTTAATAGGGTCATGCCTAACAGTGTGTGTTGTAAACCTTTTACAGGGTTGGCTTCTCACACAGATCACTTTAGAAGAGTGAAAATTAGTCGCATGTTACTAGTGGTTTTTTCCAAATTGGGTTTCCACGTTAAATCTCAGTGTTATACTTGTGTGAATTTTGTTTGATGTGAATATTATTGAAAGTTTTATATTCTGCAAGTTGATTACTTTTGGACAGTAGACTGCAAGTTTTATCTTACTGATATATTCTATAGAGACCGAGTGAATTGCTGATTAGATATAAGTTTTTTGAAGAGCTAGAAACTTGAATTAGTACATCTGGACCTGGGGATAACTAATTCACCCCCCCCCTCTTAGTTATTCTAAAATCATTCTAACAATTGGTATCAGAGTTGTTGGTGCTTCTAAGGAGAATATTTTAAAGGTACTTGAAGCTAATGATCAAGATGTATAAAAAGGATGTACCAAAGCTGAACAAGGAGAACTTCCCTACATGGGAGAGTTTGATGAAATTGCACCTAGTTGGTATTGGTGATTAGGCAAAACACTATGTGGAAAATGACTATGTACCACCTACTACACCTATGACAACCAAGGAGATGAAAGAAAAAAAAACACAATCAGGCAATGTTGGAGATTGCATCTTCCCTAAGCTATCCTAAATTTGAAGACATCAAGAACTATACTAATGCAAATAAAATGTGGGACACAGTTGTAGCTATCTATGGTGGTGACACAAATGTACTGAGAGCCAAATCTGAAAGTTTGAGAGGTAAGTTTGATGAAATGAAAATTCAAGAAGGTGAAAATGTTGCTCAGTATTGTGGTAGAATTAAGGAGGTCTTAAATGCTATTAGAGGAGCTAATGGAAACATTGATGATAAAATTGTTATTAGTAAAGTGTTGAGAATCTTTCTTCCTATCTATTCTATTAGAGTGTTTGCAATAAAAGAATCAAGATGTAATCCTGGTATTGTCCTAACTTTGGAAAGTCTTTATGGAAAGCTTACTACTTTTGAGTTATCCAATTTTGATAATTTCACTATTCACAACATTGAATCTGCATTCAAGTCTCAAATGGTTCTTCATAAGCCCAAGAAAGGAAAAGAAAGATGTGTGAGCAATGATACTAACAGTGACAATGATAGTGATACTTTTGATGATGATCTAGATGATCTTGAGGTACTTATGGCTAGAAGGCTACCAAGAGGAAAAGGAAAATTCAAAGGTAAACTTCCTATAATCTATTTTTCATGTAACAAAGTTGGCCATATTACAGCAAGATGCCCTGATGGGACTGACAAGGATGAAATAAGGGAAAGAAAGTACAAAGACAAAAGAAATGACAAAGATCACAAAAGGTACATATACTACAAAGACAAAGATAAGAAATCTTGTTATATTGCTAGAGAGGAAACTGACAGTAAAACTAGTGAATCTAATGATTGTGATATAGAAGTTGTTTATGTTTCTATGAAAGATGATTATGATGAATATGAGAAGACTACACTTATTTCATATGTGAGTAAAGGTGATAAATGGATTATTGATAGTGGTTTCTCACATCACATGACTGGTGATAAATGTAAGTTTGAAATCCTAAATCATTACAAAGGTAGAAGTGTTAAGTTTGGTAACAATGCACCATGTCTTATGAAAGGAAAAGGATCATTAAGATTAATTGATAAGATTGGATGTGATAATGCTTATTGGGTTGAAGGTCTTAACTATAATTTTTTGAGTGTTGCACAATTTAACAGTACTGGTTACTGAGTTGAATTTCATCACAAGAAGGCTAAAATATTTGATGTCATTGGTGAACTAATTAGAAGTGGAGAATAAACAAGAGGTAATTTGTTCTATCTAGACCCATCTGAAGAAACATGTTTGTTTGCACAATTTTATGATGTATGGTTATGGCATAAGAGGTTGTGTCATGTGAACTTTGACAATTTGGTAAATATTAGTAAGATGAAGAAAGTTAGAGGTTTTCCAAGATTGAAGAAACTTGATAATGTGATGTGTAAACAGTGTCAATTAGGAAAAATGACAAAGTCTAGTTTCAAGAGAAAGACATATACTTATGATAATATTTTGGAATTGGTTCATATTGACCTTTGTGGACCTATGGGTGTGAAAAGCTACCATGGTGCTAAATATTTCATTCTGTTTGTTGATGACTATTCTAGAATGGTGACTGTGATGTTTCTAAAAGAGAAATTTGATGCATTTCAGTTATTTAAGTGGTATTTGGAAAAAGTTGAAAAAGAAACAGGTAAAAGCTTGAAATGTTTGAGATCTAACAAAGGAGGAGAGTTCATATCAAATGAGTTCAATATATTCTGCAGTGATAGAGGAATAAAGAGACAAATGTCTACACCTAGGAAACCTCCACATAATGGTATAGAAAATACAAGAAACAGATCAATTATGGATTGTGCTAAAACACTAATGATAGAGAATAATATTACACACAAATACTAGAGAGAAGCTATAAGTAAAGCTATTTATACCTTGAACTGAGTATAAATCAAGAAAGGTACAAATGCTACACCTTTTGAGTTATGGTATGGACATGCACATAATGTGAAATACTTTAAAGTCTTTGGAAGAAAATGTCATATACTAAAAGACAATAGAAATGGAAAAATTGATGCTAAAAGTGATGAAGGCATATTCCTAAGATATTCCACTAAGAGAAAAGCTTACAAGTGTTTGAATTCTAACAGTAACAAAATAGGGGAAAGTGAAAATGTTAGAGTTGATGAATATGCTGAAAAGAATGAAGTTGAGTGCAAGCAAGAACCTGAACATTACATATCTTTTATATACATGGAAGGAGAGACTAGTAATGTACCCAAACTAGATGTCGAGAAACAACATGAACCTGTCGAGTCACAACAAGAAAATTTCAAGCATCAGGAGGATGATGTCGAGCAATCAGAAGAAGAGACAAAGAATCTACAAGATGAACTTGAAGATCAAGGTCAAGTAGAAAGGAAATCTAAACCTAAATTGGCACAATATGCAAGAAGACATCATAAGTAAAAAAAAATCATTGGAGATAAAGAATTCAGAGTCATGACAAGAAGTAACTTTAAAGATCAAACATGCTTACTATGTGAATTTAAGCCTAAGATAGTAAAAGATGCTTTAGAGAATGAAGATTGGATACAAGCCATGAATGAAGAAATAGAGCAGATAGAGAAAAACAAAACCTGGACACTAATGTTGAGACCAGAAGACAATAATGTTATTGGAACAAAATGGGTATTCATAAATAAGATAAATGAACATGGAGAAGTCACTAGGAACAAAGCTAGATTGGTATGCAAGGGATATGCACAAGAAGAAGGCATTGACTATGGAGAGACATTTTTCCTAGTTGCAATATTGGAAGGAGTGAGGACTCTACTTTCATATGTAGCTTTTAAAGGATTGAAAGTGTATCAAATGGATGTCAAATCCGTATTTCTAAATGGAATACTGGAAGAAGAAGTATACATTGAATAGCCAGAAGGATTTCTTGACCCAAGAAAGAAGAATATGGTTTGTAAACTACATAAGGCACTATATGGATTGAAGCAAGCCCCTAGATCATGGTATGAGAGACTGCACAACTATTTGATAAAGATTGGATTTGTAAGGACAATGACAACAAAAATCTATATTTGAAGGTTGAAAAAGGTAAAGGGATATTGTTATCTGAAATATTTTTTGATGATATCATATTTGGAGGACAAGATGCCCTATGTCAAACTTTTTCAAATGAGATGATTACTGAATTTGAAATGTCTATGTTTGGTGAGATCATATTATTTTTTGGTTTACAAGTTTATCAGATGAAGAAAGGTATCTATATTACTCAATCTAAGTATGTCAAGGAGATACTAAAAACTTTTGGTATGGAAGGTTCCAAACTAGTAAGTACACCTATGGCTATTGGACAAAAATTATCAAAAATTGATGATACAACTGAAGTAAATCAAACCTTGTATAGATCTATGATTGGAAAGATACAATATGTTGTCAATAGCAAACTAAATGTTGCCCTAGCAGTTGGGATTTCTGCAAGATTTTATGCAAATCCTAAGGAGAGTCACATGATGGCAGTAAAAAGGATATTGAGATATCTAAAAGGAATAGAGGACTATGGATTGTATTACAAAAAGAATGATAAGTTTGAATTGAAAGTTTACACTAATGTAGATTGGGCAGGAAATGTGGATGATGGAAAGAGTACAAGTGGTGGTGCACTCTTTCTAGGAAAGAGATTAGTCTCTTGGACAACCAAGAAATAGAACTGCATTTGCCAATCTACAATAGAAGTTGAATATGTAGCAACAGCAGTGAATTGTTCAAATTTAGTGTGGATCAGGCAATTGTTAAAAGGTATGGAGGAAATCACTGAGTCGATTGTTATTTTCTATGATAACACAAATGTTATCAACATATCAAATAATCCTATAAAGCACACTAAGACTAAGCATATTTCTATCAAGTATCATTACTTGAGAGAGCTAGTTCAAGACAAAGAAGTGAGATTGGTATATGTGAATACAAATGAACAATTATAAAATATATTCACAAAAGCATTACCTAAAGATGCTCATGGATATCTTAGAGGTAAATTAGGGGTAATTCCCCTAACTGAGGCTACCTAGTAACATATAGGAGCACTGTATCAAATGTGCTAATAAGAATATCTGACAAATTGATGCAGAAGAGGTCACACTTTAGGAGTTGCCTAAAGTTGTGAAAAGTAAAGCAAGAGATGTAAATCACTCATAAGAAAGATGACAGAGGGAGCATACAAATCAAAGAACTGACATGAAGATATCTACATGGTAAAGATGCAAGTGACAGATAAATTTTTCTTTGGCATTGTTGTCAAAGAGGCAGAGATTCAATGAACCTGAGGAAGAGATACGGAAAAGAGATTAAATGGAAGAAATGACCCTATGCAAAGAGTAAGAGATTCAGTAAATTTGAACAAATAAAGCACTAGAGATCATAATGAAGCTAATGATATTAATGGAAATCTAATACACAGAGATTTTGGATTGTATGGTAAATAATCTAGTGTTTCCATCAATGCCAAAGAGGGAGATTGTTGGAAACTACAACTGAAACAATTTTTATATTATCATTGATGTCAAACCTTAACTAGTAAGATAGTTTCTACCTAGTAGAGTACCATATCTTTTGATTGATGAAGAGGATTTGAAAAGAGGAGATAACAAGAGGACCTAAGGAAAGGTTGAGTTATGTGATACTTCAATGGGTACTTGATTAGTTGGCACATTGACAAGATAATGTGTTGTTTATCTTTAACACTAAGTGAAGAAGAAAGACTGGAAGCGTAGGCTTAACTGAGAAAAAGTGAAGAAATTTAGTTTAAGCCGACTGATGCTAGTTTTGACCAAGCGCTAGTATAAGCTGAGCAAATTTAGTGTTGACCTAGCATCATTAATTGCCAAGAAATAGATAATTAATTGAGCCAAGACAGTATTTGCCAAGAAGGAAATTTTTAGCGATGACTGAGATATCTAGTAATGACCAAGGAGATGAACACAGTATTGACCGAGTGTCAGTAATTTATAGTTTGTGAAAGAATTAAGAATCCCAGCCGACATAGTTGAATTCTTGGGATATGTAAAACATGCTAAAATTATTAATGAATGATATGGAGCATTTAATGCATGGTAAACCATTTTCTTAGGATTCACAGAGAATTGAATATGTATCTAGAAGGAAAAGGAGGATAATAAAATGATGGAAGGATTTGATGAATTTGACCTAAACCTAATATCTACAAAAGAGATTAAGTGGAAAAATATTAATCTGCCTGATCAAGGAGGTACAAGGATGACCTAATTGTGAGGTTATGTAAGGTTTTGAAGAGGTTGATGTTATTGATTGATGAATGTAAGCAGAAGGCTAAGGTGAAGCTATGAAGAGCTTAATAGAGTTGAGGTGATTTCTTAAAGATAATTCCAAGAAGATCAGAGATGGAGATGGAAATGAAGGTCAATCAGTAAATCAACATATGAGCGCATTGGATCTATATTTGCAAAGTGAGCTATATATTTTAGATCAGAACCTGATGTTACCTTCTAACCATTGTATCAGTCAAAATCCTTTAATCAAGGTTGACCTAACATTCATTTTTGTAAACCCTTTAATCAAGGTAACATTCTAATGGAATGTTCTTAAGCCCTCTAACCAGGCCACTCTTAACAGGGTGATTAAATCCTTTAATAGGGTCGCACCTAATAGTGTGTGTTGTAAACCTTTAACAAGGTTGGCTTCTCATAGAGATCACTTTAGAAGAGTGAAAATTAGTAGCATGTTACTGGTGGTTTTTTCCAAATTAGGTTTCCATGTTAAATCTTTGTGTTATACTTGTGTGAATGTTGTTTGATGTGAATGTTGTTGAAAGTTTTATATTCTACAAGTTGATTACTTTTGGATAGTGGACTGCAAGTTTTATGTTACTTATATATTCTGTAGGATTTGAGCAATACAAATCCACAAAACTTGAAGATCACCTGCATACAAAAACCTATTACAAGGAAGTAGAGACAAGAAGAGGGTAAGGGTTTGACTCAGAATATTGAAGAAGAAAATATCCTCTAATAATGAATGAATTGAATGTACAATGGATCATCCTTATAAAGGAGATCGAAAGCCTTGAAAGGCAAACCCTAGTGCATGTAATAATTAGTTTAACTATTACATGACTAATGCATGCAAGTTTATATTTAAAACAACTAGTGCATAAGTTTAAAACAACTTGTGCATGTGTGTTTAAATATAAACAACTAAAGCAAAAAAGTTGACATCTTAAGAAGGGAGTAAAGTTAATTAAGATAATTAATACTTTACTCTAACACCCCCCCTTAAGATGAGAAACGATGCATCTACAAACAATACAAAAGAAAGCAAATGGGTCCCAGCAACAAAGGTCTGATCAGGTACCCAAGTACAAAAGAGAGTCTCTAAAAAGTGGAGAAATAGAGAAAACCACATGGGAAAAACTCTACTCCAAAAGGAGACAAAGACTAGTCTGAAGGATTGAAGAAGCCTCCAAAACTAGGAATGTTCTAGAAAATAGGAACAAAGATGAACATGTACAACATCACTGAAGCATGAAACTGCAAACTCTTTCAAGAAAAAAACTGATGATCTAAATATCCTCCACAAAAATATGACCAGGTAGAGAAGACTATAATCTACATGAGTTCCCTCAAATGACACTACTCGAATCAGGAGGCAAACAAAGGCAAACACCTAAACTCGAAGATACAGATGGCATAAACACCAAAAGCTTGAAGAGCTGATCAATCAAAGCTGGAAGAGTGCATCCAAAAATAGGAAAGAAAAGAGTGTCCATATGGTAAATGATCCATCTCATTGGAATGCATTGGTACCCAGCCACTACAACTGCCTAGTACATAGGATCAAATGCTAAATACATAGCTCACACAATCAAACCAAGGAGGCAGTAGAACCAATAGTAGAAACCCCCCCATACTACTGACAAGGGAGTAATGATAGGTACACTAAAAAGATCATCCAATATGAATTGCATGATGAAGATGAATCTGAAACATCGAATGTGCAGAGAGAGGAAAATCACAAATAAAGATACCTGAGGCTAATGTCATGGAAGGAACACTCACTTGAAAAAAGAAGATGGAAAACAAAGGCAACATGAAACCCCCCCAGCACTTTATAATGGAGTGCAAGTACAAAGAGCACAAACATGTGCAAGATCCCATCAAAGCAATAGAATGGCACTTTATCTCAGTGTGTGTGCATAAAAGAATGCTAGAAAAGTGAAGTATACACTACTCAAAGAAGATCAAAGGTTTCTGAACCAAAAGAGCAACCTAGGACGAGCCATCCCTCAAAGGGAAGAGATCCCAGGACCTGAAACAATCAAGATATCCACCAAACTACAAAAAAAAAAGAATCTAAATAAAATGAACCTGGAGTAGAATCTAGAAAAATGACTCATAGCACTGAAAATATCTTTGAACAATCTTTCCAATGATATATCACTTTCCGAAAATGGAGTCTGGATGTGCAAGATAGAGCTCTCAAAGTGCAAACTGAAGATCTGGCTTTGATAGAGAAAAACACCATCAAAAAAATAAAACCAAAAAAAATAGCCTCTAGATCTAGAAAGATCTCAGAATCAGCTTTCCAACGATATCTTGTTTGCCAAATTTTGACACTGTATGCTCAAGATATGAGCAAAAAACCAACAGCTGCACTGGAGGGCCCAAAGAAGGTGTTTGCAAGGATCTAAGGATGGGTGACATCATAAAAAGGACAAAAAACCACATGAAACCATCAGATCTAATAAAATCATAGAAAGATCTTTCTGGCAATATCTCATTTGCTGAAAATGGAGCCCGGATGCAAGAGAAACGGATCCCGGAAGGTAGGAGGTCTGAAATGCCACTATCACAGAAAACATCTGACTTTGACAAAAAAAAAAGAGCATCAAAATGGAAAAATCACAAAACCATACTAGTAAATTCGGATTGGGCTCAGAACCAGCTTTCCGATGATATATTACACGCCCAATTATGATCCCATATGCCCAAGATATCACAAAAAAATGCCCAATGACCCCCTAAACAAAGCCCTTTTTTTAAAAAAATCATGCAAATAAAAAAATTTGCATGCGCTGACATCATGCTGACATCAGCAGGGGCCTGGTGGCTAAAAAACATGGGCCCTTGGTCATGTGGGTGACCAGGGGCTGGCACTAGGGGCCAAGCGGTGGATTGGGGGCCGCCAGAGCGGTGGTGGCGAGGGCCGACAGAGGCTCCGGAGGGCAGAGCTAGTAGCAGGGGCACCGGCGGGGCGGTGGATTGGGCGGCACTAGGTGAGCGGAGAGCCCACGCTGAGCGGCAGAGGCCCAGCGGTGGTCACTGGGAGACACACGGGTGGCCACCCAATATCAATTTTTTTTTTTTTTTTGATAAATCACCGTGCATTGGAGTGCGTGCCAAGGTCGTACGGCCCTGGTACGCAAAATTTTTTTCCCTCAGAGGGCAACTTGTCCAAAATCGATAAGCCTTATATGATTTTTTATTATCTCGGGCCTTCTGGACACAACCATGAGGTCCATTTGGGCCAAACGTGCTCCAAAAATTAGCTATCACCTCGGGATTCATGCCAGGGCTGAGAGCAAAAAAATTTTCTCACAGATCCAACTTTGTCCAAATTTGACAAAATTTATATGGATCTTGGGGTTCTTGGACACTCTGAATGCAACCGTGAGGTCCATTTGAAGCCAAGATGACCAAAAAATAGGTCCCCCTAGATTCAATAAAAACCCAAAAAAGCCATCATCTGATCTTTGACTCCTTCAAACACGAACAAGCTGTAGCAGATTAGGCTTTGATACCATGTAGGATTTGAGCAATACAAATCCACAAAACCTGAAGATCACCTGCATACAAAAACCTGTTACAAGGAAGTAGAGACAAGAAGAGGGAAAGGGTTTGACTTAGAATATTGAAGAAGAAAATATCCTCAAATAATGAATGAATTGAATGTACAATGGATCATCCTTATAAAGGAGATCGAAAGCCTTGAAAGGCAAACCCTAGTGCATGTAATAATTAGTTTAACTATTACATGACTAATGCATGTAAGTTTATATTTAAAACAACTAGTGCATAAGTTTAAAACAACTTGTGCATGTGTGTTTAAATATAAACAACTAAAGCAAAAAAGTTGACATCTTAAGAAGGGAGTAAAGTTAATTAAGATAATTAATACTTTACTCTAACATATTCTATAAAGACCGAGTGAATTGTTGATTAGATCTAAGTTTGTTGAAGAGCTAGAAAGTTGAATTAGTACATCTGGACCTGAGGATAATTGATTCACCCCCCCTCTCAATTATTCTAAAATTATTCTAACAATACTTTCAAAGCAACTTCATTTTCAAGTATTCAATATTCTGTATTCTCAAGCACTCTTATTTGCAAACATATTTTCAAGCATTTTCACATATTGTACCAAGTGTTGCGTACTAAGAATTCTCCAAGTTCTTTCCATTTGGAAATTATCCTAGTTGTAATTGTGATCAACTAATCTTCTATAAAAAGTCTAAGGCCTAAGGATTGGGCTTAGGAATAGGTGCACTTGCCTTGGTCCTACAAAGCCAAATTTGCACAAGACTTAGATCTTTGGATCAGTCTTGTCAAGTTGGCCATAATAGATTGGATATCCCAGCATTGAGTTGGCAAGGCTCATAGGATTCCAACTTGCAATTTTGGAAACCAAAAGATTGGTGACTCTGCTTGGGGAGTTGTTTATAAAAACATTGTTAAAGAATACTTAGAATCTCTCGTGATAACTTTAGAAGAGTGAAAGTTAAATTTTTCCCCATCTAAGTCGCACAACAAATTAGTGACTTTGTTGTGGAATTATTAATGAGTTTTCTAGAATCTTTTGTGATAAAATTTTACTCTATTGGAAGGATGAACCCAGAAGACCAACAAGAAATATGCCCCACTCTTCTATCCCTTCTTCATCAATGTCTTAGAGGAAACGCATGCCCCATGGGAAGCCACGCCAACCACTAAAGGTCATGAAACCTCCTTTGGTGTCTTTAGTTCTAGTGTCCACTTCACACATGGATAAAGGAAAGGAACCTATGTTGCCTAAACCTAAGGTGTGTCTACCTCCTACCATTCTCATCATATTATAAATTCCTTGCCTTACCCTATATGGTTAGTGTAGGAAACTCCACAAGATTTAACCAACCTTGGCACCTATCGCTTAGCCTCTGAGGGAACCTCCTATTCCCACAATTTCCTACAAATCAAAAAGGGGAAGGTCTCCCATGACTAAGCCTCTCATGCCTTAGTCATCAACCCTACCTCCTACTCCATTGGTGTGACCCTCTTCAATGTTGGATATGATACCATCAGTCTCTCTCATGAAGTTGGATGATGCTTCTCCACAACCTTCTTAGCTAGGATCACATCTTTACCATAATCAGCTTTCACATTAGCATAAGTGATCTAGGAGAGAGAGGGCCCTAGATCAAGAGGTTTCTATGAAGGTAGATAGTTCATCCTTAGGGCCCACATCTTTTCATGCTTCAACATATGTATCTAGCTCCACTCTCATCTTTGTAGCTCCCCATCCTTCCAAAACCTTTCTCACGCTTCCCCTTGCACTGGGAGTGACTATCAAACTTCACACCAAGTGGATCTAGGTGTTCATTTATCCATCTCAAGAGTTAACTCTCATCACCTCCCTACCTAATATCTCTTTGATCTTCGAATGTGTGAATATGCAGCACACACAAGTCATTCCCATCACATTCATGCCCACAACATACATTCCTACCTTGGCTTCCTAGCACCATGCTAGCTTCCTAGACATCCTAAATCTAACTATGGTAGATTGGAGGATTGTTCCTCCACCTTACAAGTGCAAGTTTGAGTACGAATTATTTCTAGAGTTTAGATGTTGCAAGTCTACTCCCATGGACCTTCTCTCGGCATCATTCCTTGTAGTGGAGAAAGATTTGTCTTCTCCTGAGTTCATCTCTACCCCTTTTGCATAGGTCAACAAGGATGCTTCATCATCAAAACCTCCACATGGGTCCCCTAAAAGTGTATATGCTTGCCTCTTTGAATCACTAGAGGAAATTCTAATATTGACAATGATCTTCACAATATCTCTCTCACTTTCCATGGTAGAGATTCTAGATGAGGGCCTAACATGTGCTTCATCTTTGGCCCTAGCTATTGGTAAGGCACCTTAGACCACCCTTGCAACTATTCCATTGTAGTGTAGACCTCCCTCCCCATATGATCAAGATTGGGAGGATGACAATATATTTATGGATGACTTGTAAGGGTTGAAATTACTTCTACATGTATAGATTAGAGTGTGTTTGCATGTGCTCTTCCCGCCTCCTCATGCTTTTCTTTTATCATTATTCCCTCCCTGAGGATTCTTGTACTCCTTTGGTACTTGGAAATGGGAGGTTTTCTATCGTAAAATTATTTTATTTGTTGTCTCTTCCCTCTATATGTCATAATATTTAATTTTTGAATTTAGGGATAATGCAAAGTGTTGGGGGCATTTAGGCACCCCTTCCATGTTGACCCAATTTTTATTTTTATTTCATGTGTCTTTCTTCAAATCCATGTTATAGATGGTGGTGATGAAATATCCCCTGAGAGTGGATGTATGTCTACACTTCTGGGTTCTAATTATAATCTTATTAAATCCCCTTGTATTTGTGTAGGATGTTGTGGAAACATGTGTCACTCATTAAGAAGTGACATTTCATGATAACATTTCATATGTTTCTATACTACATCATCTCTTTCCTTCCTTGGAATGATCTATGCTTCCCTTTGAACAACATAGTTCATCCCAAGGGGGGATGTGTTATATGCATGTCTGTGTTCTATTTGTTTTTTATCTAATGATTTCTCTACACCATAAGTTTTTCTCAAAAATAATTCAAAATCAACATCATTTACCTTCATGTGGGCCAACCCATCAATCAATGTCTCAAGTATTTCCCTATCATACAAATATCTAGCTTAACACTATGCATATCAGCAATGATCTTAAGTCTCCATATCACACACCTATCTAGCTTAACACAACATGTTTCAATGCGTTATGTCCAAGCCACCCCATCACATGCCTATCTATCTCAATGATACGCATGTCGATGCACCATAAAAATTCTCACTATCACATGCCTATCTAGCATTTGCTACGCATGTTAGATCTTATCAAAAATATACCTAACATATGACTCAACATAACACATCTTTCTAGGCATATCAGCATACCATAAATGATCTCTATCATACGTGTCTTCATCATCTAGCATACCTGAGTATGTTAGATACAATTGAGTGTCAAATTAGGAATTATTAGCTGGAAGCAAATCCACGTGACATAATTCTCACAGGTAAGTTAGGTAAGAATTTCTTATTTTAGCTTCACACTGTTCCTTTGGATGATATTTTTCGCTAAAGTTGGGGAAAAATGTAATGGAGTAAATTTTTCACCCCCGTGTCAGATACTATTTTTGCATTTTGTCCACTTTAGCCTAAGACACAAATCTCATCACCCTTTCTTATCCTTGTCATCTCGCCAGCTCACCATATAGCTTCGATCCACACAATGTAATCTTAACAGCCTTTGGACAAGTGAACATTATAGAGACATATGTACGGTGCTCTCTCATCCATGAATTTATAGATGTGTAGAGGACTATTTGAGCATTACAAACCTACCACCTCATGGTTGTAACACCCATGATGATGGGATTCCTACGCAGAATCTACTCAAGGTATTCAAAATCTCCTCATTTTCATGCATTAGGTCTTTTACAATCTCTCTCTCACTTCTTGGTGGATCATTTGATCATCTACAACTTTTACTCTTACATTATTTCTCTCTACATAGCCATACATCTCCATTTTTGCACTCCCATATCACTTTATTACAATCTTTTCCACTATTTTTTACGATTCAAGCTCTCATATCAGACATCACAACGCACGTCTAAGAACTTTTCACACATTAAGGGCCCATTTGGTAGCAGGAATTAGGATATGTTGCATTTGATCAAATGCTGGAAATGGTCAAATTATGGATTTGATAATCCAGTTTTTCATTTTCAGATTATAGTTTGGACCATTTGGTTGACCCGAAGTATGAGCGAGAAGTTGTATTTCCTCATTTTGGTTCCACTTTTTGAAACTAGAATTGGAATTTGAGTATGATTTTTATTTACTTTTTTGAATTGTTTTAATATAATAATTTATTTTTTTATTTTATTTAATTTTATAGAAAAAATCATATATATTTATTTTTTTATTTTATTTAATTTTATATAGAAAATCAAAAATATTTTTTTATTTTTTTAATAAGGTTAATATTTAATTTTGTTTAATTTTATATTCAAAATCATAACGAAGTCATAAACAACAAAAAAGTTCATGAGTTTATCAAAATATGTCCAATGTATCAACTTGAAATTATAAAAAAATTCATGTATCTACAATAGCCATCTGTTAACCACATTTACGCATATGGTCCCAACAAAGTAGTGCACAAACTACACAAAGAAGGCATCACAGAAACATGATTTCTACTTTCGCCATTGAAGCAATCTTGGCGGCACTATTTACCTCTCGAGCCTTGCACAAGTTGCAGTCATTTCCTACATCAGGTACAGATATAGATGGGGTAGATGAAAATGTTGTTTGATCGACCCACTAGAAGTATTGACATCCACTATTGCCCTGCAAAACCAAAACTACATCAGTTCTTCCTAAAATGATTAGTTGTCACATTATTTATAAACATAAAATATAATTACATATCCAGACCTTTTTCCTATTCGGGCAAAACCAAAATTGATGCCCAAGATTAGTTGTTGTGCATCACGTCCTCAGCATGCATGGCCCAACACCACATTGACACATAGGCACATTCATCAAACTTGTGGATGCTATATTAATGACACTCAAAACAAAATGACAAACCAAAGACAACGATGCAATAAAAATCAATTACTAAGGAACTAATTATAATTGCAATAAAAAGAAACATACTAATGTTCAACATGAGAATATTCAATGAGTCTGCTACTTTTATTTTCATTTTTACAATTCCTCTCATAACTTCTCTGCTTAAAACATTTGTGAGTTCCCTGGAAAGATGAAATGTTGTAGGCCTATACCCCTTTTTAGGTCTAGAAGGATAGTGATTTTGTGATCCACGGCTTCAATTTCTCTCGAATCAAGTACTGCCTGCATGATCATCTGCAACTACTATGCTTCTTGTTCATGACCACTTCTTGTGCAACTAATTTCTTATCTGCTATCTTTGTTGCCCTGCATGCTTTATCTTTTTTATATGTTGACTAGACTTGAATTGAGGGACATCGAATTCGTTGATCTCTCACTACTATATTCCCAGGCCTGAAAAGGGCATAGTACAGTACTATCATCTTACCTAGGTACTACAAATAATTTGAAGCGGTGAAGAAGTAATGAGAGTTCATTCAAATACACTTCATAACATTTTAGAAACTCCACATAATCAAATCTACTCTAACAATCCATGGTTGATTAAAGAGACTTTCTATTTGAAACTGAAAGGATCTAATAACACATCTATACTCATACATAGAAGATGGGGAAGAACAAAATCCAACAACAAAATGGTGGTGTGAAGACACACCATGCAAAGTTCTCGTAATAATTGTAATACACCAAGGAGTAACATCAGAAATATGTGTAGTCATCAGAAATATAGATTGTAAGTTGAAATCATGAACAACATATGAGTGGTGAAGAAGTAATGAGAGTTCATTCAAATACACTTCATAACATTTTAGAAACTCCACATAATCAAATCTACTCTAACAATCCATGGTTGATTAAAGAGACTTTCTATTTGAAACTGAAAGGATCTAATAACACATCTATACTCGTACATAGAAGATGGGACGAACAAAATCCAACAATGAAATGGTGGTGTGAAGACACGGTGCAAAGTTCTCATAATAAATGTAATACACCAAGGAGTAACATTAGAAATATGTGTAGTCATCAGAAATATAGATTGTAAGTTGAAATCATGAACAACATATGAGCGGTCAAGAAGTAATGAGAGTTCATTCAAATACAATTCATAACATTTTAGAAACTCCACATAATCAAATCTACTATAACAATCCATGGTTGATTAAAGAGACTTTCTATTTGAAACTGAAAGGATCTAATAACACATCTATACTCATAATAATAAATGTAATACACCAAGGAGTAACATCAGAAATATGTGTAGTCATCAGAAATATAGATTGTAAGTTGAAATCATGAACAACATATGTGTACTCGAAGAACTGTCAACATGTATATAAGATGGCAACCATAAAAGTAGGTGTTGGAGCAATGTACAAAATTTGTACAAGCTGGAGTACTATTTTCAAAAACTACTCCAACTTGTAGTTTTTGTGAATTGCTACAACAACAAACCATGTATTCTAATCTCACCAGATTCTCCAAGCTACCACTTTCATAAACTAAGCCCAATGCATATATAGTCTTCTTAGGCATAATTGACAAGCCAGACTTTAAATTACAATTATGAGTTAAGTTATCTCTATACACTAGTTTAAGTAGAAGGGCTTGGGCACATTCACTCGAGATTTCTTCAACTAAACAACTATTTTGAATGTGCTAAAAAACTACATAGCTTGAGTAGCATGCAACATCCAAATGGATTATCGATGAGCTCATAAACTAAGCCCAATGCATATATAGTATTCTTAGGCATAATTGACAAGCCATACTTCAAATAATAGTACTGACAAATAGTCTAGATTTGTTTAATAATAGTACTTATCATCATTCTTGAGAAACTATATCAGTGTCTTGTATTGTTCATTCTATTGCACACTGAATTAGTATATAGTACAACTGTATGAACATAGTAGACCATATATAATTACAATATTGATTCAGTGTGCAATAGAATGAACACTACAAGACATTGATTCAGTTGCTCAAGACAGAATGAACACTACAAGACACTAAATTGGTATTGTAATTATATATGGTCTACTATGTTCATACAGTTGTACTATATACTGATTCAGTGTGCAATAGAATGAACACTGAATCAATGCTCATTCTGTTGCACATTGATTCAGTTGCTCAAGAATACCACTTATCATCATTCTTGAGTAGCTGAATTAGTATATAGTACAACTGTATGAACATAGTAGACCATATATAATTACAATACTGATTCAGTGTGCAACAAAATGAACATTGATTCAGTGTGCAACAAAATGAACACTATAAGACACTAATTCAGTTGCTCAAGATAGAATGAACACTACAAGACACTGAATCAGTATTGGACATGACAGTGTACAATGTGAATCTCATGAGAATTCCAGTCTACAATGTGAACACTTATTTCAAGAGAATTCTAGGTGAATCTCAACCAAAAACAAAACATTTCCAATTTGTTTTCTTTAATTTAGATGTTGTAGAACTGCAACTGCCTGGGCATACATGTATGCAAAATGAAGAATCATGGACAAGGCAGTGTCATGTTTGACAAAATGCCTGAAATAAATGTGATCTTATAAAGCCAAGCTCTACAGTTTTGTTTTCATTTTACCTGCCTCTGTAAAAATGGGAACTCTAGAAAAGGGCATGGAAAGTCGTCAACACATAAATGAAAGGAGCTTTGCTGAAAGTTGTGATTGCAAATTTGCAACTGCCAAGAAGATGTGTTCAAAATATAGAAGCATGGAAAATTCATTCTAATTTTTTACACAATGCGTCAAAGAGATGTCTTTGCATGGAATAAAAAGGGCAACGACCAAGGGAGTGAAGGGAGCCCACAATAAAAAGAGACAACTACACAAAGCAAGGGACGAAGGCATTGTGAGAGAGTTATGATAGGGATAGAGAAGCCACAGGGATGCAAAATGAATATGTGCTCTAGAATGTGAAAAGAGCTAGCACAGAGAGGAAAACCACACACATGTTCAAAGAAGATATGAGTTGGAGACAATGTGTGAGTAATACTCTCCAACATTGAAGAAAGAAACAGAACAAACAATGACAATGTATCTAAATAGACAGTTGAGGTTAAGAAGAAAAGAAATAGAGGAATGTTTTGGATGGGAAGGATAGCGGATACAAGAGGAATATGCAGAGAAACTATATAGTGTAAAGAAGAATTAATTTGTAGAATAATGAGTTCCATGGCTGCATTCAAATGATACCCCATGAAATAAATAAAATTTTGGAATTATTTAATTTACAAACAATGTAATAGCTTCAAATACCCTGATTTAATCAAGGCTACAATATTGGATGAAGCTAGAGTTTTTGGTTACAATGTCAAATACTTATAGTTTACTTTATTGTAAGTTAAACATTGATTCCACACAGTGCCCAAAATTGGTCATAAGATATGAAGAGATGTGTGTTATCAAATCAAATCAAATAGTTAAAAGGCCAAGTGCATCTTCTCAAAGTAAAACCCAATAGATGCCATAGAAGATTCCACACAGGTGTAAAACCTAGGTCCATGAGAAAATCTTTCAAGTGATGGATCCAGAACCTCTAGATTGATTCCATTTAGATATTGTATTCAAGAAGCCTTACAGAAGGTTTCCCTAGATATAAATGCAATAAATATTGTTAATCTATAGTGCAATACATTTTAAAAGACAAGTTATAGTGGTTTAGGATTGCAAAAGAACTCCTATAACCAAACATGATGTATCAAAACTAAAACTAAATGGCACAATGACCTTATTAGAGATGCAACATAATGAACACTACTTTAGTGTGCAACAAAATGAACACTGATTCAGTGTGCAATAGAATGAACACTACAAGACACTGATTCAGTTGCTCAAGATAGAATGAACACTACAAGACACTGAATCAGTATTGGACATGACAGTCTACAATCACCATGGGATTAGTGTTCTAAGAAACCTATGTGTATTTTTAGGAGTGAAAGGCTCCCATTATAGTCATAGAAGCATAGTGGAGAGAAATTCATGGTGATAGTACATGGAGAGGGGACCTATGTCAAAAAGAATACACAATGAATCTGAGCAAGGATAGCTTAGAAAAATTAGGGTAGATCATAACGAAAAAAGAGTATAGAAACTAGATTTATAGATTTGGTGCAAGAGTTTTGTATATGATAGTGTAAGATAGTGTGAAGGGTAGTCCTCCTGATATCATGTCAGCCACTTGAAAATGTGGAATTGGAATTTGAGGGCCAAATTCCACTTTTGGAACTCCCATTTTATAAAATTATGTTAGGTCCACGGGCTAAAATATAGTTGGTTTGGCATCTGCATTATTTTTATCTCTGCCATTCTTCATGGTGAAGTCACTCTATCAGGAGATTTGAAACCATGATTGAATCCAATGTGACTCCTTGTAAGGCTAATATATGCATTGGGCTTAGTTTAAGAAAGGATAATATAGAGCCAACTTAACTCATAATTGTAATTTAAAGTCTGGTATTAATAGTAAAAACAATATCACAATTATGAGCTCATCTTCATCATGTGTTACTCCTTGGTGTATTCCATTTATATTCATGAAATAATAGTAAAAACAATATCATCATGGCTAAAATAGCAGAAAAATATCATAACGCATGAAATAATAGTAAAAACAATATCATCATGGTTGAAATAGCATTATCGCTATAATTGATCTTCATCATGTGTTACTCCTTGGTGTATTCCATTTATAATCATGAAGTACTAGTAAAAACAATATCATCATGGCTGAAATAGCAGAAAATATCATAATGCATGAAATAATAGTAAAAACAATATCATCGTGGCTGAAATAGCATGAAATAACAGTAAAAACAATATCATCATGGCTGAAATAGCATTATTGATATAATTGATCTTCATCATGTGTTACTCCTTGGTGTATTCCATTTATAATCATGAAGTACCAGTAAAAACAATATCATCATGGCTGAAATAGAAGAAAAATATCATAATGCATGAAATAACAGTAAAAACAATATCATCATGGCTGAAATAGCATGAAATAACAGTAAAAACAATATCATCATGGCTGAAATAGCAGAAAAATATACTAGAGCATATGTAGTGCAAAAGCTGATAAACAAAAACAATGTATGGTGTTGATAAGACAAGTATCTTGGCTAACCTTGCCAACTTAAAAATTATCTTGGCTAGCCTTGCCAATGTTTAAGTAACAATACTTTTTTATAAAAAAAAAGTAGCTAGAGGTCTACAAACTTCATGGCAATATACTGCACCCTCTCATCTTCATTCATTTTCAAGAACCCTTTGGCTCTTTCTTTTTCAGCCATGAAGGTGTCATATGCTTTTAGCATAGTTGGTTGACTCAAATTAGGGATGCCTTTGAGAGCCTCATAGACACTATCCAAGATAGAATCAGATTCAGAATTGTCCACTTTGATTAGAAGAGGCAAACGGAAGTCCTCTTCTATTCTTTTCATAGTTTCACAAAGTACATCCAACGAACTAGTCATGGTTTCCTTCTTCCTCTTTCCCCTCCTTAATGATGATGTTGAAGGATTTGGATGACCACTTGCACTCGATTGATTGGAATGATATAATTCATCATCCAAATCAAGTGTAATGTTAAGAGGTGTACTCATAGGGACATCCTCATCACAATCCATGTAGGCGGGCCCATCCATATTGAGCCCTTCTTCTATCTCTTATGTAGTAGTAGCTGTGGTACCTTCATCTATGTCATTACCTACAATGAAGGCTAGGTCACTGTTGTACTGGAAGGGTTGTCTCTTGTACACTTTGGCACTTTTGAATTCTTTTCTTTGCATGTTGTCATGATGAATGAATTAGATCTTTTTCTTATATCTAACTTAATAAGAAGGAAATATTGCTAAGACCAACATATTCAAAACAACATGTTACCTTTAGAAGCTCCTCCCACACCATGTCATCAGCATCCACACATTGAGTAGCTTCATTCCATGCAAACCCACTCATATTCTTCAACTCTCTCATGACTCTAAAACCTTGCTTCCATCCTTTAAGCTTATTTTTGAAATTTTCCTTTGATAAATTAAGGTTCATCTCAGCATTGAACTTCCTCTCAATGGTTGTCCAAGCTTCTTTTTTGAATCCCCCTTCACCTTTCCTTCCTAGGTGAACTTGATCATGGAGCAAGTTTAGGAACTTTCATTCCATCTCTCTTGTCCACATAACCTTCTTGGAGGAAGAAACTGACTGGCTTACTTGAACCTCATCGTCTATGCTCATCATGAGATCTGTGAAGGACATCATCTACAACACTTGTTATATGCAATCATTAGCTACATGCAAATGAGAATGGATATTAAAGAAATAGTCATACAACAGTGGCATATAATCCAAAATATTACATTTATGCATGATATCCAGCAATATGTAATATATTTCTTTATTATCCATTCTCATTTTCATGTAGCTAAGTATGCATGTATATATGGTCTACTATGTTCACACAGTCTACTATGGTCTACTATGTTCACACAGTTTACTATGGTCTACTATGGTCTACTATGTTCATTCAGTATTGACCATATATAATTACAATACTGATTCAGTGTCTTGTAGTGTTCATTTTGTCTTGAGCAACTAAATTAGTGTCTTGTAGATTTCATTCTATTGCACGCTGAATCAATGTTCATTATGTTGCACACTGAATTAGTATTGTAATTATATATGGTCTACTATGTTCATACAGTTGTACTATATACTGATTCAGTGTGCAACAGAATGAACACTGAATATCTGTTGCACACTGAATCAGTATATATTACAACTGTATGAACATAGTAGACCATATATAATTACAATACTGATTCAGTGTCTTGTAGTGTTCATTTTGTCTTGAGCAACTGAATCAATGTCTTGTAATGTTCATTATGTTGCACACTGAATCAGTATTGTAATTATATATGGTCTACCATGTTCATATAGTTGTACTATATACTGATTCAGTTGCTCAAGAATGATGATAAGTGGTATTCTTGAGCAATTGAATCAATGTAACAGAATGAAGACTAATTCAGTGTTCATTCTATTGCACACTGAATCAGTATTATAATTATATATGGTCTACTATGTTCATATAGTTGTACTATATATGCTCTAGTATATATTCTCTAGTACATTTTCCACATGAAAAGGTGGAATTGGAATTTGAGGGCCAAATTACTGTTCTCTCAATCCCCATTTAGAAGAAAAAGTGTCAAACAAGATACACACATGAATGTTAATCAAAGAGAAATTAGAGTTAGAAATCATACACAGGCTTCATTTATTTCAAAGAATTTTGTATATGTAAACTATGAGAACACATGTTTTGAGCATCAGCATTACAATAGTATGATTTATATTTTGTAATGCAACAAGGCTTACAAATTCAAGAGGCATATACAATAACAAGTTAGGAATGAAAGCACATTAAAGAACAAAGAAAGGTCTTGTAAAACTACAACTATTCTCTACGTCTATAGTCTTCCCACATCCTACTTGCTATATCATCTCTAAAGCTCCCCCAATCATCCCTATCATGCTGACTCAACCCATATGTCTCAAGTATTGGTACATTTATCCCATCACGATCATCGTCCTCTTCAATAACCACTTCGGATGGAACATCATCCTCTATAGTAATGAAGTTGTGTAGTATGCAACATGCCAAAACAATATGTGCTTGTGTCATGATTGGATAAGATGTTACATGCCTCAAGATAGGAAAACACTGCTTCAAAATGCCAATTGTACGCTCTATTGCATTTCTAAGAGAGGAGTGTCGATGGTTAAACAACTATTGTGGGTTTTTTATAGGGTTTTCTCTTGAAAACTCCTTCAGGTGGTAACGTGTACATTGGTAAGGTGCAAGAAATCTTGGTACATTTGGATATCTAGCATCGACTAACTAATATTTTCCTACAAAATAACATATATTGTTAAACCATGAAACATTGACATCGTCAAACATTTATCATTTTCTTTAGTAAAAATATGATGTGAAATGGCATACCAGGGGGAACTAAAAGTGGATCGGCTCTACTGAGAGCTGAAGCTAGAACACGACTATCTACAGCAGACCCTTCCCAACCAGCAAGAACATATTGAAACTTATAATCAAAAGAAGAGATAGCCATAACATTTTGTGACAAGTTCCCTTTTCTATCCTGATATTTACCCTATAAGTTGACATCAACAATGACTGGTATATGGGTTCCATCAATTGTTTCAACACAATCCTATAGAAAGAAAAATTGTAGTCAAGAAAGATGCAGTAATAAGATTATCACTAAGGAAAAGAAATTTGTAGTGCTAGGGGGTTTACCTTGAAGTAAGGATTGAAACGGTCCTTCCCACTAATTTCAGGAGGAGTGTTTGGCCTAGGTGGTAAGAGATAATCTGCATGGAGTGCTAAGATAGTCATCAAGGCCTTATGGAAGTATCAGCTTACTATCTCTCCGAAGTGACCAAAGTTGTGGGCAATCTTACGATTCCTTAGATTGTGGCCAAGGGTGTGGAGGAACATGACTAATTGTTCTTCTAACGTTATGCTCATCATATCTGATAGGCTTCCTTTTTTCCTTACAAGATTGGCTAGCTGAAAGAAGGTTGTTGCACTCATGTGAATTTTTTCATGACAATGCACCTCACTTGAATGAATAATGCATTTATAAAAACCACTTCCATCACTTCTTTCATTATGCTTTGTTTGCCTACCTTGAAGCATAGACATTGCTTTCACTACTCCAAGGATAGCAAGAATAAGTGTGTGAATATAAGCTTTTTTGATCTTCCTACAAATGCATCCTTGAATGTTTATATTTTTTATAAGATCCATCCCTGAAAAGTACATGGCGAAGAAGGTTTGAGATACAAAATCGACAGTCACAGGTAGCAAGAGGAAAAGCCAAGAAATGTATGTACTTATTGACACAACTTTTTGTAAATGTATTCCTAGCTGGTTATTATCTATAGGTGTTCAATTTGTTAGCATTGTTGCATTAGGAAATAAATCTGAATGAGGGAAAAACATACAAGATGTTTTTTGTAAAACATGATTAACAAGATAAACATGCTAACAGGATAACATGCTAACAATAACTAGCTAGGAATGAAAGCACATTAAAGAACAATACTCCCTCTAAAGGAATGTGAATAAAAAATGAGTGTAAAGAGTTTTGAAACCTTAGAAAAGGTTAAATCAATAAATAATTATCAAGTCCCACAAGGAATTCATAATATAGTCACCAAACAATTCAAAATACAAGGAGAAGAAATAGTTTGCAACACTTATAAAGAAATAGGAGTAGTTGATTCTTCATGTGCTCCTTCTATCACAAATGAACTATGTACATAGACTCACAAGGATTGTGAGATTAACCTTACATCATCTCATGGATCATGCACAAGGAATGATATAGTAGAGATTGAAGGTGGATAAACAAGGAAATGCGACATTGAAGGTATGGAGAGATGAGATATAAAAGATAGTGAATAAGGACAAAAGGGCAGCTAGATGTCAAATTTAGAAGAGACCTCCAGAACAAGAAATCAAAGTGCAGTAATTAAAGCATCTCCTTCTAAAACAAATAAAACATCACTTTGAAATATGAGGAAACTCAACGCTGAAATATTAATTATTTCACTTTGCACCAATACAACAAATATCACACTAAATATTATGGTTAACTTCAGCATTTAAATGTTAAATAATTATTCTTTCCCAATAGGCCACATGCCACTGTGACTGCTTGGCATCCCTTATGATGAAAATTAGCCTACCGGGAAGGAGACTAGACTAATTGTGCTCCCATAAGGATTACTTGCGAGAAGGGGACATGACAAAAGGGCACAAACTAATGTATTAGTTTGATTTGATGATGTTTCAAATACTGATTAGGATACAGAAGGAAGTAGCAAGTACACAAAATAGTTCTAAGAAACAAATACCTGCAAAGCCACTTCACATGCAATATTATAGAATTGTTACAGGGTCTTTGCTAGCCTGCTTTAGACTAGCCTATGAATTTCATGTAAAGAGAATTCACATATAAGCATCTTTTGACATGTGTTAGGGGTGATTCCAATCACCAGATGAGTGAAGGTAGAGTCTGGAAGGATTCTCCTCTGAACCTTGTTAAGCTAAAGTTTCATGAATTTGAACTAAAGTAAGATTTCAACTTTTTCTAAAATTAATTGCGCAAAAAACTAATTCAAAAATACTTTTCCCTTGAGATAATTTCCCTCCAATTGCTATGCTAAAGTACGGAACCTTTTTGGAAAAGTAAATTTTTTCATTGAAATATCCCTAAAAGATAGCATATTCCTGCTAGCAATTTCAATCCTTGAAAACCTTGCAGAGTGAGTTCGATGAGGGTTGTTGGCAGTGTTATGTTGTATAGCTTCCTATATCTTTAAATTGCAATCATTTCCAAATGCTTCATATTGACAAGGCTTGATTCAAGCTCAAGAACCCAATTATCAGAAATGATATTTTTTTGAGTTTTTGTTGAACTCAACTATTCCTGAAACTCTTTTCAATTTCTTGAAATTTACAACTAAAAGATTATTCTGGCACTTGGGGTGGGAAAAACTAATTCTTTAATTCCAACATTTACAATGTTCAAATCTGAAGTTTCCTCAAATCAAACAATCTTGTCACGTTTTATTTAATTTATACAACTCCAATTGTAATATATTTGAGGCAACTCAAATTAGCAAAAATACTCAAATTAGCAAAAATTAACTCTCTAAGCACAGAACAATTACAAATGTTGAAATATGCTTCCTGAAGTCCAATAAACCTAACACGCTTTTCAATTATTTATAATTTTTAACAGTAAAATTTTCCAGCAAATTCATATGGGCAAGACTGACATCCTCAAACACCTTATAATATTTGTTACAAATAATTAAACATGTGAACACTAATTTCCAACAAATATAATTCAAATACAGAAAAATGTACAGAGATAAAGAATTACATGGTTCACCAAATAGACTACATCAATTAAATTTCTCAATCCCCAAATTTCTAAAAACTGATGAGGGCAAGCAAAGAGTTCAAAATAGGGGAAGTGAAGAGTTTTACTGACTGAATAAGATGATATGACTATTGGACTTCACATATCTGAACATTCTTGATATGCTTTTCAATTATTCACCATTTCTAATTGTATTATTTTGAAGGCAGCTCAGTGGGAAAAGAATTGACTCTTGAAGCTCACAACATTCTCAATATTCACAATGGAAGAAATGATGAAGAACCAAAAAACATAGATAAGCACTATGGTTTAAACCATTGTCTAGAGAAATCAGATAAGATGCTCACTCTGCAAGGTTTTTGAGGATTGAAATTCCACTATAAGCACTATAAATTATGAAATGTTAAATTATACAACCTGAAGTTAATCCAAATAGTGAATAGACAGAGAACCTATTACACTAAAATTTTCACTATAGGCTAAAAATTAATAATTATTTCACATCCAGAAAAAATAAAGAGGTTTCATTCTAACCTAGATGTAAAGTTACGGAGAAAAACAATCTTTTGAGCATATCAGTTGACAAGGAAAAATGTTTCCCTGGTTCCATGCAATCAAAATGGAGGAGGATGGAAAAGTATGCAGAGCCCCTACAAGTTGTCAAACAAGCCCTGAGATAAATCAGAACAAAGTGTCGTTTGAGATCGGGGGTTTCGTTCATATGGAAGATTGAAATTGAGAAGCCCAAGGGCATGTAAGATGAAATATGCCCTCATCTCATTCAAACCAAACTTTACCATAATTAGAGAAGGGGGAAAAGATAAAATACACACCTGGAGGATCTCTCCTTCCTCAAAATTCACAAGCACTATGACTCACAGAGATCGTGCCAAAGATAGTCTCGCATTCAATGTAATTGAAGAAAAGTGAAAGGGTGCAGGGTCACTTGGTAACACAACACAGAGTGGGTAACATTCAACAACATGAAAGAGAGCCTCATGGCATGATTGCAAAGGCACAAAAATCATATAAAACATGGCCAAAGTTTTATTATAGGTAAACCCACAAACAAGAGACCCTATGCATACCAGATTAAACAATGTCATGAAACCCCTTGGCTTCATCGTGAAATAATTTCCCTGAAATGCCTTGGCTTCGCCATGAAACAATGTCCTTGAAACACCCTGGCTTTTCTCTACTTCGCTGTGCAGAATGCTTCGGCCTAAAAATGAAATGCCAAGGCTTTGATGTGCCCTAAAATGAATGAAGGTGGATGCTAGAACAACGTGGATGCCAAAATTCCCTCTTATGAAGCCCGCAGACCCGACGAGGATTATAAAACGGGGGTTCCAAAAGTGGAATTTGGTCCTCAAATTCCAATTCCACCTTTTCAAGTGGAAGATGTTAATGCTCATTTTGAACCAAAATGAGCATTTACATATTCCTATTCCATTTTAATATTGCACCCCCAAACTGAGGATTCAACAAAATGAGAACTAACAAATGCCAATTCCGGTCTAATTCCCGCTACCAAACGGGCCCTAAGGGAGTTCTTTTTCTCCACTCTTTGTGTCTTTTGAGAATATATCCTTATCTTTTTTTATTTATATTATTGTTATTATCTTCCCATTATCGACTATTTATCACCGAATATCATGTCTATTGGTTGTCTGTGGAGGTGGAAACATAAAAGTGGGGGTTTGACTGAGGAAAACCTCTTAAACAGCCCAATATTTTTCCCTTCTTATGTTTGGACATGTTTTGTGGATTCGAAGGACTTTGTTGGATCATATTATTATACTTTGAACTAGGTTTTATCTCTCTTTTGTGTTCTTTGTCATTTCATAATATTTATAAATCAGTAAATCTTTTTACTTTGTTAATTTTAGTTTCATATCTATAATATGTTATTTCTATTGTTATTCCCCATTATTCATGTATTTAGATTAGTGTTTTTGAATCCATTTATATTTTGGTCATTCCTTCTAGTCGTATTTCCATAGAGTAGGCTTAGTTTTACGTCTTTTCATTGCATTCTATAAAGTCTTTACTCAGCTTATGTGAGATGCCAGCATGTCACACTAGTGTGTAACAGTCATAATTTTTCCTTTGGGCCATGCTTTTATCTGAGGCAGTGAGCTTGCTGAGTTCATAGTTTTTTTTTTGTTTCCAATCTTTTCAATTTCCAAATTGAAATATTTTAATCATATCATTCGATCTTTTAATTTACATTCAATCAAATTAACTCACACTTAATCAAATTCTAGCATCAAACCAAGAAGTTCCTTAGAACTAAGGTCTAATCTACTTAGCACTCCTAGCCAACTTAGTCAAATGGTTTGAAGGGAATCATGTATCCCTTGAGGTCTTAGTCAGACTCTAGGTCAGTGCATTATTTTCTTCCCCACATTTTGGTGAGCCCTATGTGAATAAGATCCTTTGAAAAAGTATGGATGTGGTGAACCTCTATGATTTTTACAACTCGAACTGCAACAAGAGATATTATGTGAAGATCCTCAAGGCTTAGAATCCCTATTTATTTCTACAACCTTACTAGACTAGGAACCATATTTTTTGGGAACATGGATGTGAATGATCTAATTAGATTTCGATTCACCCCAGGATCAATCTTTGGGACTGACAGTTCTCAAGGGTCAGGGTCTCATCCTTTGACACCCAATAAATATCCACCAAAATCTCATATAGAAGTGGACCATGATTCATCCTTGGCATTAGGATAATCTTGAAAGAGAAAGGTTGTCGCTAGTATCATGACACTACCCCATCCTAGTTTTGAGAGAAACTACTCCATCAAAGAGCTCCAGAGGAATCGAACATTCACTAGAATTATTGATTCCTATGGCAATGTCTTATAGAAGTTTCTCAAGGACAACATGGTAATATTTCTATAGATCATACCTCTTCTTGATAATCACCCCTACTCCTAATGGTACAATGATTCAAAGTACTATCAATACCATTGTGTAAATGGTCATGATATTGAAATTTGTGTGCTTTTGTGACACTTGGTACAAGACCATATTGATAGGGGTACAATTAAAGTAAATGAAAGGAAGTCTAAATCAAACAAGTATGTTGACAAGATGAATAGATATTTGTAGATCTATACAGATCCCTTCCCACCTCATTCATCCAACTTCATTATGACTTCCTCTTTGTCTCCTCCATCACTAGGTGATAGTCTGTATGTAAATATGATGGCCATCACACCTATCTCTATGGAATCTCGAAGGGTGCATGAGACTACCATATCATTCACCCATCTAGACAAGCCTTACAAAGGAGAGCCTTATCCCTTATACATCATGGATTTCATCAATGACATTGCCATAAAGGGTGCCTTAGTGGATCATTCGGGCCAATTTGACGTAATCATAGAGGAGTTCCTCTTTGTTAATGACCTAAATCACAAAAAATATGATGAGTGTGATATCTTCATCCATATGCATGAAAAAATGTCCTTGTCACCCTTGGAATTAACCACCTTGAAATTTTAGGTGGGGCCCAAGGTGGTTTTATCTACCTTCATCATGATTCCCAAATCAGACCTCTTTCAATTCAAGCTGGACATTCCCTGGCTGACTTCCATGGGAGTTGCACCATTAGTAGTCCACATATGTCTAAAGATTACACATGAGGGGATCATCCATATAGTCTAGGATACTAGGTATCATCCATTGGTGTCCCATGGGGGCTTTAGTCTTGATCATTTCTAGCCCATGCCAATTGGGCCTATGCATTCCTGGCAAGATATTTCATTTATTAACTATCAACCATATAATTCTGGGAGGAAATGATTTTGTGCATCATTGCTACTTCAAGTGTCTAGCCCCCTCACAAGGCTCATTATTCCACCTATTCTTTCCCTTCTTCATTTAGGGCTTAGAGGAAACACATGCTTTGTGGTAATCCACTCTAACTAGTGAAGGTCGCACAACCTCCTATGGTGTCTTCATTTTTTGTGTCCACTTCACATGTGGACATAGGAAGGGAATGTATGTTTCCTAAACCTAAGGTGTGGTCACCTCCTACCATTTTGACCATTACATAAATTCCTTTCCCTACCCTCCATGGTCAGGATAGGGAGCCCCAAAATATTGCACTATCACCTTTGGCATCTACCGCTCATCCTCTGAGTGCACCTCTTATTCCCTCAATTTCTCATAAGGAAAAAAGGGGAAGGTCACCCATAACTAAGTCTCCCATGCCTCGATCATCAGCCCCACCTCCTACTCCAATGATGGGACCCTCTTTAGTGTTCTCTATGAAACCATTAGTCTCTCTCATAGACAAGGATGTCATTGCTCCTCTACATCCTTATCATTCAACCCTACATATTTTCCATAATTAGCTTGTGTGTGAGTGTAAGTGACATAGGAAGAAGAGGGCCCTAGCTCGAGAGGCTTCCACAAAGGTAGATAGTGCATCCTCAAGGCTACGTTTGTGCTTGCTTCAACATCTACATCTATCTCCACTCCCATCTTCATAGCTCCCAATCCTTCCAAAACCTTTTTCATGCTTCCTCCTGCACCAATAATGACTATCAGGCCTCACAAAAAGTGGATCTAGGTGTTTATTTCTCCATCACATGAGCCACCTCTCATCACCTCCCTACCTAGTATCACTATGTTCTCTACACCTATGAACATGTAGCACACATAGGTTGTCCCTAGTACATTTATTCCCACTCCATATGTTCTTTCCTTTCCTTCTTGTCACCATGATAGATTCCTAGACATCCTAAAGCTACCTCTAGTAGATCAAAGAATCACACCTCCACCTTACAAGCACAAGCTTGAGTAGGGTTTAGTTTCAAAGTTTAGATGTCACAAGTCTTCTCCTATGGACCCACTTTCTACATTAGTCCTTGTAGTGGAGAAAGCTTTGGCTTCTTTCAAATTCATCTCTATCCCTTTTGCAGAGACTGGTGGGGATGCTTCTTCATCAACACTTCCATGCGGGTCTCTTGCAAGCATTGATGCTTGTCTCTTTGACTTACTAGAGGAAATTTTGGCACTAACAATGATCTTCACAAGATCCCTCCCACTTGATATGGTAGAGCTTCTAGATGAGGACCTATTAGGTGCTTCATCCCTAATCTTAGCTATTGGTGGGGTACCTAGGACCACCAATGTAGCTATTTTGTTGTAGTGTCAACCTCCCTCCCCATATGATTGATATATGGAGGATGACGATCTATTGATGGATGACCTATGAGGGTTGGAACCACTTCTACATTTTTAGATTAGAGTGTGTTTGCATGTCTTCCCCATGTTCTTTTATTTTATCATTGTTCCCTCCTAGAGGACCCTTGTACTTTGTTGGTACTTGGAAAAAAGAGGTTTTTTGTTGTAAACTTCTTCTATTTGTTTCCTTTTTTCTTTATAGGTCGTAATCTTTGATTTTGAAATTTAGGGATGATGTAATGTGTTGGGGGCATTTAGGCACCCCTTCCATGTGGACCTAATTTTTTTCTTTTTTTAATGTGTCTTTCTTCATATCCATGTTATAGATGTCATTGATAAAATATCTCCTAAGTTTGGATGTATGTCTTGTTGGATCACGAAGAGGGGGGGTGAATCATTAATCCTAGATTCTTTGTGCCTTACAAACTTTCTTTGATTCAACTTAGTGTCAACGTAGTCAAACACACATCATATTAACAATTAATAGTAAATTAACTTTATCAATTAGTAATAACATTCACAATAATCATTCCACACATCTGACACTAGTATTTTACATGGAAACCCAATTTGGGAAAAACCACTGTGGGAATTCTCACCCACTAAAGAAATACTCTTCTGAAGTATGCTTGGTTAAAAGCCAATCTGGTTAAAGATTAAAATGCACATTGTTAAATGTGACCCTGTTAGGGGATTTTCCTTAGATCTGTTAGGATCTTCACCCTATTAGGAGTGGCATGGTTAAAGGTCTTCAAACACTCTTCTAGAATGTCACCTCTTGCAAGGATTTACAATAAGACCGTTAAGTCCACTTGGTTAAGAGATTTTTTTTCACAAATGTTAATAAGAAACAGTATATAAATTGATCTGTAAATTTGCAACTACCTTTTGCTTAACCATATCCCTTGTGCACTCTTTGTATTTTAGTCCTTGAACCCAATAAGCATTATCACATTTGATCTTTTCATTCAACATAATAGATCCTTTCCCTTTTACAGAACATGGAGCATCATTACCAAATCTAACAAATCCTCCATCATATTCTTCTAATTTCTCAAACTTATCAATGTCACCAGTCATGTGATGTGAATAGCCACTGTCAATTATCCATGGGTCAATTTTACTAACTTGAGAAATAAGGGCATTTTCATCTTCATACCTTTCTTCTTCTGAATCAGCCTTCATAGTAACATAAACCACTTCCTCACTTTCTTTTGTGTCTTCAGATTCATCATCAGTTATTCCTTCCTCAACTAGGTAGCATGATTTCTTTCCTTTATCCTTGTAATCTCTAAACCTTTAGTATCTATTCTCCTTCTTGTCACTTTATCATTCCCATCATTATCAGGACACCTGGATGAAATATGACCAATCTTGTTGCAATTAAAACATTTTAGAGGCAGTTTACCTTTATACTTTCCTTTTCCTCTCGATAGCCTCTTTGCCAACAATGCTTCCAATTCTTCTTGTTCTTTTTCTTTGGTTAGGATACTGTCATAGTCACTTCCACCTGAACTACAGTGATTATTCTTTCTCTTCCTAAACTTCTAATGGTTAGAGATGACTTAAAAGTTGTTTCAATCTTCAGTATACTTATCAAAATTAGTAATCTCAAATGTAGTCATCTTATCAATCAAAGCATCAAGAGCAACATCATTACTAGTTATAGACCTCAGTTCTTGAATAACATAGACTCAAATAGCATATTTTGGTAAGAGAGTTCTTAGAATTTATCTTACCACATCTTCTCCATTTATTGTTCCACCAACACCCTTGATCTAACCACTTCTTTAATTCTAAAACTATATTATGCAATGTTCTCTTCTTCTTTCCTTCTCATCTCATCAAATTTTCCTCTGAGACTATCAACCTTTTCTTTTTGTACATGTAGATCACCTCCATAAATAAGTGCAAGTTTGTCCCACATCTCTTTTGCTATAATAAAGTCCTTTATGTCATTGAACTCAACATCAGTCAGCGAGGAAGCAATTTCAATCATTATCAAGTTGTGTTCCTTCTTTTCTCTCATCTGATCAAGTGTCATAGGTCCAAGAGGTGGTAGAGTGTAGTCATTTTCCAAATAGGAGATTTTGGAATCTCCAATTCTTGATAGGTGTAACTTTATCCTACTTTGTCCTATAGGGAAACTCTCCTTGTTCAGCTTTGGTACTTCTCTCCTATGCATATTTGGATCTTTTACTCAAGTCTTTCAAACTTCTCCCTTTAGAGTACTTAGCTTTGATACCAATTGTTGGATTATGGAGAGGGGGGGTGAATCAGTAATCCTAGATTCTTTGTGCCTTACAAACTTTCTTAGATTTAACTCAATGTCAACTCAGTCAGACACACTTCGATATTAATCGATAATAGTAAATTAACTTTATCAATCAGTAATAACATTCACAATAATTATTCCACACATATGACACCAGTATTTAATGTGGAAATTAATTTGAGAAAAACCACCATGGAAATTGTCACCCACTGAAGAATTACTCTTTTGAAGTATGCTCGGTTAAAAGCCAATTTGGTTAAAGATTACAACACACATTGTTAAATGTGACCCTGTTAGGGGATTTGCCTTAGATCTATTAGGATCTTCACCTTATTAGGAGTGGCCTAGTTAAAGGTCTTCAAACACTATTCTAGAATGTGACCTATTGCAAGGATTTACAATAAGACTATTAAGTCCACTTGGTCAAGATATTTTTCTATTACAAATGTTAATAAGAAATAGTATATAAATTGATCTATAATTCTACAACTACCTTTTTCTTAATCTAATATTTTGTGTGCTCTTTGCATTCATTTCATTCCTTCATTTTCCACTGGCTTCAACACTTCATCAATCTCAGCTTTCTGACTTTGAATTCAACCTTTTCTTTCTTCATTTCATCAGTGGATGACTCAATAATCCTTCAACTTGCCAGCTATTTCTTCATATGATTTCATCCTTTTTATAGACTTTGTTTTACCTCTTAATATCCTTTATTATGTTTTCCATTGATTAATTTCAACTATCTGATCATCCTCATAAACTAATTCAATGAATTTAGAGCTCGATAAAATGTTTTATCATCACCTCAGAACTTGAACTTTCTTGGAACATGTTCCTTCTCTTTTTATAGATCATCACCTTGAATTTTATTGATCGTAGATATCTTCAACTAACTCTTCTTCATTATTAGAATCTTCCAGCTCATCATAGCTCATCATTAAATGTCATTCTGATCCTTATATTAATTTATGTTCCTTGCTCAATGGCTTACTTCTTTTCTTCAACCAAAATTATGTTTACTTCACTCGGTAACTGAAACCTTCTACTCGGTGTCTTGACTTCCTTTCTCTTTACCGAAACTTACTTTCCTTTTACCAAATGACTATTTATGCTCAGTAACCAAACTATTTTGTTTACCGACTTGACTAATCTTCTTTACCGACTTGATATAATCAAATGTTTAGTAGAAAAAAATTATATCAAAATAACCTTATCATATTCTAATCTATATTAGCTACCCAATTAAGTTCTTCAACTTCACAACATTTCTCTTCCTCTTCTTCCTTAACTTTACTCAACCTATATCATACTCTGAATGATATGGCAACTCAATATAAATCAAAAATCAATTGCTTGACATCAATGACAAGATAATAAATGATCTAATCCTTCAACAATCTTGTATACCTTAGATCATTGTCATTCTTCATCATCATCACCATCAATTATAGTAACAATGTCTATGATTATAGGTTTTGATGACAATCCTATTAGATCCCCCTATGTATGTGCAAGATGTTGTGGAAACATGTGTCACCGATCAGGAAGTGATCATGACAAAGTTTCATATGTTTCCATGCCACATCATCTCTTTCCTTCCTTGGAATGATCTATGCTCCCCTTTGAGCATCATAGTCCATCCCAAGCAGGGAATGTGTTATATGTGCTTCCATGTTCTATTTATTTTAATCTAACAATGTCTCTACACCACAGGTTTTTCTATTTTTTTTTTCAAAATTAGCATCATTTTCCTTCTTGGGGGCTAAACCATCGATCAATGTCTCAGGTGTTTCCCTATCATATTCCTATCTTTATTAACACCATGCATATAGACAATGATCTTAAGTCTTCCTACTACATTCCTATCTAGCTTAATGCTACACATATTGGCACATTGTGTCTAAGTTTCCCTATTGCATGCCTATCTATCTCAACACTACACATGTTTCCGCACCATAAAAAGTCTCCCTATCACATGTCTATCTAGCATTCACTATGCATGTCAGAGCTTATAAAAAATTCCCCTATCATATGACTCAACATAACACAAATTTCTATTCATATCAACATACCATTAATGATCTCAATTACAAGTGTCTTCATCATCTATCATACCCGAGTAAGTTAGACCCAACTCAGTGTCAAATCAACAATTCCTACCTAGGGGAAACTCCATGCAATATAATTATCATAGGTAAGTGATGAAGGGTGCTCCCCTTAATACCACAAACACATAACAGAAATAGAGAAACAACACCAATTTGCAAGAACAAAAAATGGGCTTCTTATTATCTCCACAAGTGTGGAATTACAAATTTTAGAATTACAATATGCAAAGCCACATGGGCATTTTCCTTACAATATTTTGTAGGACAAGTTTCAAATTATTACCTAGAACTACTACCCTGAACTGCCCTAGAAAACACTACAGGCCTTCCTTATATAGGTAATTTTCCACCACCCAAGAAGGTTCTAGAAATTTAGCCCTTAAGGCCAACTACCCTTAGAATTATTTTATTGTTTATAATTATTACATTAGGGTCGGCTTAAAATAATTACAAATTATGTTTTTAGGTATGCCAACTTCCAGTGGCCATAACTTTTTAATCATAGCTCTGTTTGGCTATTATAACCACTTTTCAGAAATGGCAGGACCTGATCTAGAGTGCCTAACTTGCACAAGCTCCAATAAGTTGGGGTCGATCACAATCTGGAGCCTCTAAGGCCTTCAAAATTGAGCTCAAATATTTTGTACCCAAAAACCTCTATAACTTTACCAATATAGATGATATGGGAATGAAACTCAACTGGTAGGCTGATATGACTAAGATGAACCTCCACCTGTGAAATTAGAACATTCTGAGCTCATATAACCAACTTACTAAAAATAGTAAGTTTCCATAAATAGAAGCTCTGCACAAGATAACCCTTATTGAAAAGAAACCAAAAATATTTTTGGGAGATGCAAGATTGCCCTTACAGCCAAGATGCTCCTACATCCGACACCTGGGGTAATTTGAGAAGTAACCCTATCACGTCTCAGGTGTGCAGAGGGAAACCAAGATGGTTAACCTCCTCCCTTGTCAGGCATGATGAATCTTCAACATGTCATCCTTTCCATTTGACCAAATATTCTTCATATGTCATGTTCCTTCTGCTTCTGCCAACATGATTATCTAGTATATCCTCAATCTCCTTGATAGCTAAAGTAGTTGTTGGAATACTCCATTGTGCTTCTGCGACCTCATCTTCAACACCCCTTTCATAATACTTTGTCAGATCTGAAATGTTAAATACTGGTGAAATATTCAGCTTAGTAGGCAATTCTACCTCATAGGCATTTCTTGAATCGTGCTTCTTTAGTATCTTACATGGCCCAAACTTCTTTATTTTCAACTTGTTATATGTACCTACTGGAAATCACTCCTTTCGTAAATGAACCATGACTTCATCCCGAACTTGAAATTCATTATGCCTCATTTTCTCATCTACCTTAGCCTCATACTATGTATTCATCTTGGTAATGTGCTTCCTCACTTCCTCATGGATGTTCTTCAAATGTTCTGTGAAATCCTCAGCTTCAACACTACTTATTTCTCCTTTGTCTATCTTCCTCAACTCAAATGCATTTCTAGGACTACTTCCATATACAATCTAGAATGGTGATTTACCAGTGCTTCTATTGACATAATTATTGTATGCAAATTCCTCCTGTGGTAAAATCAAATCCCATCCTATTGGCTTATCCCCAATCAAACATCTCAGTAAATTCCCCAAAATCCTATTCACCACCTCTGTTTGTCCATTAGTCTGTGGATGATGTGATGAAGTGAATTTCAAATCTATCTTTAACTTCTTCCACAATATGCACCAAAAATATCCAACAAATTTAGTGTCTCGATCTAAAACTATGCTCTTTGGCAAACCATGTAGTCTCACCACTTCTTTGAAAAACAATTTTGTTACATGAATAGCATCATTAGTCTTCTTGTAGGGAATGAAATGTGTCATCTTTGAAAATCTATCAACCACCACAAAAATTGAATCATGTCCCCGCTGAGTCCTTGGAAAACTAAGAACAAAATCCATACTGATATCCTCCCATGGCTTCTCTGGTACAGGTAATGGCTAATACAACCCTATATTCTTCTTTTCTCCTTTTTCCATTTGACATACTCTACAACTCTGTACAAACTTCTTGAAATCTTGTTGCAACTGTGGCTAGTAATAATTCTCATTAACTAAAGCAGTGGTTTTATCTCGGCCAAAATGTCTAGCCAATCCTCTGCTATGCTTCTCCTTGATGAGATTCTCCCTCATAGAACTTCGTGGAATGCACAAATAGCTCCCTCTAGATAGCATACCATATTGGATGATGAAATCCAACCACTTCATTTTGTTTAGAGTAACAAGTTATGTACAAGCTTTTCAAGCTTCACCAAAATCAGAATCCTCTAGATATAAAATATTGAGTTCCTTAAACCCAACCACCTCAATCTGCATCTATATCAACAAAAGTTAACTTTTGCTAAGAACATTTGCAACCTTATTAGACTTTCCACTCTTATGTTTCAAAACAAATGTGTAACTCTACAAAAACTCAACCCATTTCAAATGCCTCTTATTCAACTTTCCTTGACTATTCAAATATTGAAAAGCTTGACGATTAGCATACAAAACAAACTCTTTAGGAAGAAAATAGTGTCTCCACTTTTTCAATGCCTGAACTATAGCATAAAATTCTTGATCATAAATAGAATATTTTCTCTTGGCATCATTTAAATTCTCACTAAAATAAGCAACAGGTTTACCTTCTTGGCTCAAAATAGCTCCTATTACAGTACCACTTGCATCACAGTCTACTTGGAACACCTTATTAAAATCTGGAAGTGCTAAAACAAGTTGTTCTATAACTTTTTGTTTCAATAGTTTAAAACTCTTATCTGCTCATGTAGTCCACTTAAACTCCTTCTTGTCTCCTCTCATTGTTTCATTCAAGGGTCCACAAATACTGTTAAAACTCCTAATAAAATTTCTGTAAAATCTAGCCAAACCATGAAAAGATCTTACCTTAGTAGCACTCCTTGGAGTAGGCCATTCGAGGATAGCCTTCACTTTCTCTAGGTCCATTTTTAGACCTTCAGCTGAAACTACAAATCCTAGATACATTAATTCCTTCTTCAAAAAACTTCACTTCTTCAAATTAATCAATAATTTCTCTTCCCTTAACTTCTCAAACACCCTACAAATATGCATTATATGCTCCTCCAATATCTTAATGAAGATCAAAATATCATCTAGGTAAACAATGACAAACTTACCCATAAATTCTTTCATAACCTCATTCATGAGCCACATAAAAGTGTTTGGTACATTGGTTAGCCCAAAAGGTGTGACTAACCACTCATACAATTCTTCCTTTGTCTTGAAGGCAGTTTTCCATTCATCTCCTTCTTTGGTCCGAATTTGATGATATCCACTCTTCAAATCTATCTTTGAGAAATACATAGCTCCACTCAAATAGTCCATAATATCATCCATTCAGGGTAATGGAAACCTGTACTTGATTATGATCTTGTTTATAGCCCTGGAATCTATACACATCCTCAATTCTCCATTCTTCTTTGGTGTTAATACTGCTGGTACAACACATGGACTCAGACTCTCTCGAATCAACCCCTTCTACAACAACTCATGTACTTGTTTGTTCAACTCTTTACTTTTTGAGGATGTCAATCTATGTGTTGCCTTATTTGGAAAACTAGCTCCTAGAATCAAGTCCATTTGATGATTGATCTTCCTTACAGGTGGTAATCCATCAGGCACATTATCAGATATAATATCTTGAAACTCATTCAATAAATCTACAACTTCTATAATTACATCTTATGCTTCCTATTTACCAACTTTCAGAATTAGAGAAAAACACATATTCTCATGCCTCATACCCTCCAAGAACTTTCTTCCATCAACAAAACTTATTCTTGCATTACCACATACCAAAATGTAAGATATAAAAATATATCTTTTTAGGGATATATTTTTATATGTATGGTTTTGTGTTAAGGGGGGATTATGATTGATTTGATTTGTGTGAGGAAAATGTTGTGCACATATAAACTTAATAAAACATAAATACTTATCTTGATAAGGAGAAGATTCGAAAATCACTTTTTTTTAGTGTATGTGTTTGGTTTTAGGAAATTTTGCAACCGGATCTAGCCTGGAAATGTAGAAATAAAGAAAACCCAGAAACCTTTTGTCTTTCTAAGCAAGGTTGTCCTTGACCTGAAACAAGGGTAAGATCTTACCCCAAGGTACAATCTTACCCCAAACAGTCATCCTTGACCTCCACTGTTCCGACAAAAATTCTATTCGTGGATCCTAGAAGTTCGCCAAAAAGGGTACTCAGATCTGAACTGCAATTCATTGTCCTGCACCTGTACCTGTAAGAAAAAGAGGGTTTTTGTTGTTTGGATGAGGGGTTTTCCTTGGTCAAACCCTGGTTTGGAATCAACCTTTAAAATAGAATTGAAATAGAGAATGCTAGCAAGTAGTAGAAATAGATCTAACAACGAAGCTATGATACTCAATAGATACGCAATTGTATTTGAAATGTAAACAAGTATGTTAATATGAAAGCTTGGACTCAACACTAACAAATGTAAATCAAAACCTCCATGATTGTATGCTTGGAATCCACCTTGAAGGGAGAATGAATAGATATTTAAGTTGAACAAAAGGATCTTGAAGGAAGATCACACCACCATGATGGATAGATCTAGGGTTTGAATGATGAATCTTGAATGCTTGAACCAAATTCCTCCAAAGGCTTGAAAGCTTGAATCCTTGATCTTCAATGAAGAACTTGAATACTTGGATATAGATGATGGCTTGTATGCTTCCTTGAAAATGCTTGCTTGAAGGATGGAGTGCTTGATTGAGATATGGAAAAGGATTGCAAAAGATGCTTGATAGTGGATGATTCATGAAAAGTGGATGTGAAAATGAGAGAGGAAGCCTTCCTTTTATACTAGTCTAGGGCACAAACTTCTAGAGAGGCTGACATAGGAGAATTAAATTCCAATTAAGCCTTAACCCATAGAAATGGACCTATATTAAATACAATTTAAGATTTTACCATTCTAAAACCTGAAACAACCGATCTGGAAGCGGTTAATAAAATTTTGAGTTTACCCCACATCTGGCAAACTTTCTAATGAAAAGGGGGACCTGGGTGAAGGATGAGGTCAAATTTTACTTAGGTCAAAGTCAAGGTTGACTTTGACCTAGGTCAAGGTCAAGGTTGACCTTGACCCAGGGGTTTAGGACCCTTGGAAAATGAGCCAAAAGAGGAAAGCAGTGCCCAGAGAGGCCCAAACAGAGCCCTAAATAGGCACAGAAGATGTGAAGGAGGCAAAAAATAGAGGACAACATGATGATGGCCCCAAAACACCCCCTAAAAAGGGCTAAACATTCTTGACATAGAAGTGCTTCTATTTTAAGATGATACAACTGGATATCTGTCGTCAATGCCAATCCAAGGCAAGCACACAATGCACAATACAACCTTATAGAACATCTTGGAAATACACATGCCCAAATCTCCCTCCTCGACCTTCTATACACTTCACCCATCCATCAAGATATCCTCAATCGATCCCTCCAAGAAGGACATGTCTCCACAGACATAAATACCATCCAGTTTGAGAATCTTGTGGGACATTTATCAGCGTCATGTGCTCTCTCCTTCAAACCATCAGATATGCCAGCTGTTGAGCTAGAACACAATCTCCCCCTCTGCATTTTCATCATGATCCAAGACTTTTCCATAAAAAGGGTCATGATAGACAATGGATCAGCCCAAAACTTGTGCACTTTGAAGTTCATTCAGCAAATAGGGTTCACAGAGGCTGACATATCACATAAGGTCATCACCATCAAGGCATACGATAACTTGGAACATACCTCTAAAGGTACCATTCTTTTTCCTATCAAGCTAGGCCCTACAACTCAAGACACCATCTTCCACATTGTTGATCTTGATTTACCATTTAACATCCTCCTAGGCCGACCATGGATCCATTCCATCAAAGCCATACCATCTACGTATCATCAGTGTGTCAAATTCCCACATCAAGGCATTGAGATCACCATTCATATAGACCCCCAACCCTTCACATACTGCCATGCATTAGAAGCATCATTCCCTCATTCCACCCATTGTCCTGGAATTGAAATTGGCACTTTTGTCGCCAACTCTTCCCGATCCCATAGCAATCCAGAAATAATCCTCCCCTCCACTCTCTCTTCTGCCAAGATCAACAACCAGGGTTGTGGTGAGTATAGCCTAATTGATGCATTTGTAGTATGGGACCTACCTCTTGATCCACATACACAAGGGCACCCAAGTCACCAAAGAAATCCTACTCAAGCCGAGCATGAGATCAAGTAATTGGGACCAATGACTTTTGTTTCCCATGGAAATATAGATAGCCTTGAGATGTACCTTGACATCAATTGGTGGTTGTATAGAGATCCCCCACCACTTAACACTGAACTTATTGGCTACTTCAAAGACAAATATCCACAATCACACAAGTACACCATAAAATAGTGTAAATACAAAGTCAGTGGTCTAGGACCACAAGAAGGAAAAAGAAAAGATCCAATCAAATCCTCAAAGAATCCAAAGCATCAAGGTCTTGGCTTTAATACCCCTCGCCTATGTACACAAGAACCCAATACTGCTACTGGAGGCACTAACTTGACCCACATTCCCTTCTTGAATAGCTAGGATGACCTCATGGAGATTGAAGACATCCCTAAAGACAAAGAAAATAAATCATATGATGACATCTTTGAAGATGATAGATGCTTCTATCCTCCATCAACTCACCATTAATGTCATAGAACTTCCCCTCATCCACCCTGAACCCATAGACTGGGATCAACCAAGTGTTACACATATCGATGAGTTTCAAAGCACACAAGTGCTCCTAAGGTTCATGGGAACATCAGGAAAACAAGAAGATCAACATTGGGAATCAGTTCATGTCTACAAGCTCAACCCTAAAGGATATTTTGGGGAAGAGGCAAGCTCTAGCCGCAAAATTGAAAAAGAAATAGAAAAGAATGAGTCCCTATGTGAAAACCCCTTTGGGGCACATTTCAATTCTAAAAAAGAGAAAATAAAGGTTGTATCTTCTAGTGAAAACCTCTCTGAGGTGCTAGAAGATGGAGACTTGCCTCTTCCTCCCATCTAGGATTACAGACCCGAGAAGTCATCTATCATCATTGGGGAAACCAAGCTAGTTAACTTGGGCACAAAAGAATGCTCGAGAATCACCTACATTACAACATCTTTAACTGAGGGTGAAGAAATGGCTCTCACTACACTTCTCCATGGAGCCACCACCAACTTTTCATGGTCGTATGCACACATGCCTAGGCTTGATTCTAATCTTGTTGTGCACAATCTTGTAGTGGATCCCAATGTCAAGCTAGTAAAGTAGAAGCTACGCAAGATGCATCCTAAGGTAGCCCTTTTGGTAAAAGAAGAACTAGAAAAGCTCTTAGATGTTGAGATCATCAGAGCTATAGATTATTCAGAGTGGATCTCCAACATGGTGCATGTCACTAAGCCTTCCGAAGAAATAAGAATATGTACCAACTTCAGGGACCTAGTTAAAGCATGTCCTAAGGATGATTTCTCGCTACCTAACATAAACATGATAATAGATCTTGCAATGGGCCATGAGATGTTGTCACTCATGAATGGATTCTCAAGATATAATCAGATCTGAATAGTAGAAGAAGATTAGCATAAAACAACATTCACCACACCATGGGGTACCTTCTACTACAACATGATGCCATTCGGGCTAAAAAATGCTGGAGCCACATATCAACGAGCAATGAAAGCCATCTTTCATGACATGATACACAAGATCTTGGAAGACTATGTGGATGATATTATTGCAAAATCTAAGACACGATGTGAACACCTAAAAATCCTTCAAAGTGTGTTCGATTGTCTCCAGCATTATGGCTTAAAGCTGAATCCAAAGAAGTGTGTCTTTCGTGTAACATCTGGAAAGCTTCTAGGCTTCATAGTATCATGGTGCAACATAGAGATTGATCCCAAAAAGGTCAAAGCCATTACAAAAATTCCTCCTCCTAGAACACTCAAGTAGCTCAAGAGCCTACAAAAAAAACTTCAACCAGTGCGTTGATTTATATCACAACTGGCAGACAAATGCCAACCTTTCACACATCTACTCTGCAAGGACACAAGCTTCAAATGGGATCCTATCTGTCAGAGAATCTTTGAAAGGCTAAAAGAGTATCTAGCCAACTCTCCCATCCTTGTACCACTAGTTTTAGGATGCCCTCTCATACTCTACATCTTGGCAACCACTACAGCACTAGGGGCACTCTTAGCACAACATGATGATGACAACAAAGAGAGAGCTATTTATTATATCAGTTAAACTCTAGTTAGCTATGAGCTCAATTATTCACCAATGGAGAAAGCATTCCTTGTAGTGATCTTCGCCACTCAAAAGCTTAGACATTACATGCTCAGCCACACAATCAAGCTCATCTCAAAGGTGGACCCACTCAAGTATCTACTATCTAGGATAACTCTCACAGGCTGTAAGGCAAAATGGGTCATGCTACTTAGCAAGTTTGACATCCAATACATAGATCAAAAATAATCAAAGGGAAAGTAATTGTTGATCTACTAGAAGAAGCACCTCTGGTGGATGCATATCCACTAATTTCATGGAATTCCCTAATGAGGTATTAGGAATGGGAACACTGAGAGGGGGGGGTGAATCAGTGTTCTATATATTATTACTTTTTCTGATATCTTGATTCTTAACATTATTGCTTAAAATTGAACTGAATATCAATGCAAGTAAGATAAATAACCACAACACATAACACCACATATGATTACAGGGAAACCCAAATAGGTAAAAACCCCGATGGGAATTGACACCCACTAAGAACTACACTAGTGTTTTATGATCCCTGTTAGAAGATCTTGCAACCCTGTTAGGAGTTGATCTTTACAATGCTTTTAGTACAGTGACCTAGTCAAGGGTCAGACCCTATTAGGATTCTTTTACAATAACCTTGTTAGGGGTGGGTACACACTATCCTAGAGCTCACTGCTCAAGTGGTGAAGGCTACAACCTTCTGGATCATAGATACTCACTATATCTACAAGGTGAACTGTTGTTGTGACACTGCTTGTCAGATCAGTTCCTTTTGTGCACTAATTCTTTAGCCTCTTGTAAAGCTCTACAAAATTCTAACTGCTCTTCGCATACTTCTGCCTTGCTACTATCAACTCTATATCTCATACAATTCTTAATTACAAGGGTGCATGTCTTATTTATATGCACATACAAAACTATTCATTAAGTCGGCCTATAACTAATTACATGCAATGCTTCCAAATGAAATGGCTCAAGAATGTTTACATATCATCATATTAAAATTTCTATGACCTAAATACAATAGGCATATAGCCTTTACAAAACAATATTATGATCGCTAACCAAAATATAAATAGTCGGCTTTATGCTCTATTCAGTATTGCTGCTCACTGACTGTGACTCTTCAACTGGTTGCATCTTCATCATACTAACTCATCTGATCATGCACTTTTAGACTTAGCATCACTATGTATCAGCAATCTTATCTTCAAGGGCGCATGCCATAACTTAGTCATACACACATGCGTTGATGCTTTGTTCACCTGGTGCTCTGTTGTCTGTCCAGTCTTCCATACTTAACCAAATTCTAATGTTCTAACTGGTTGCACTGACTCCATAATATCATATGACTTTATTGCCATAATGAAAACACTAAAGATATTCATATACATTAGTATAGTCAACTTTCTAACAATCTCCCCCTTTGTCATTGATGGCAACAAAGGAATATGGCAAAGTTACTAACTGTATCTTTATACAAAATTTTGTAACATATACTCTATCTTATATCTCCCTTTTACTATATGTTATACTCCCTTTTACATCATATACAAAGCTCCATATTCTTCCTTCTATTATATACTATACTCCCCCTTTGACATTAATGACAAAGGTGCACAAAAAAGTGTATCTACAAGTACTTACAGGGTGAGTACATCCGGATATGCTATCTTTAAGTTTTGGATCTCATGGCGCCAAAATGTTGTCAGTACATTTACAGTCTAGAGATGGGCGCACAAAGCATATGTCAACTTCTCCATCTTCTCAAAATCTAAACTTTTACCTTGATAATATGTCACCATAGTGGCATCGATCTCCTTGATATTCTGATTTAACACATCCAATGAGGGCGCAAGAGCATTTCTTAGCTGATTTTTCCTTGCCCTTATTTTAGACATTTCTTTTTCTTCTTTCTCTATCTTATCCACTTGTCCTTGGTAAACATTGTTACACATATTTATCTTTGTGGAGGGATCTTCCACTGATTTCCTTTCTACATCTATCATAGCTTCTGCTTCCTAAATTTTCTTGTAAAGGTCTATAGTCAGTTTGTCTTGATTCATACAGTCTGCTATGATTTTCCTTCCTTTAGCTGCAATCTCTTTCAATGAAGCTTGACCAACCTTCAGTGAGCTAAGGTCAAGTGCAAAGTTCCCTATCAGTTCACTCAATCTCTTCTTATGCTATTTCTCTTCTGCAACTTTGAATGCAGATTCTTCAAGACTGGAGAAATTTGTTTTGAAACTTGATAGTATGGCACTGACATCATCTACTGAATGAACTTTTGTAACCTTCTTCTCTTCTGGCAGTAGACTATTCAGGATGTTGACTGACTCAACAAATAATGGATTTCTCATTACTTTCTTTTCCTTGGTTTTTTCCATTGCAAGCGCACTAATCTTGATCAGGTCTTCTTCTCCCCATGAGTCTAAGCTAGTTGTGTCAGGAGTCAAACTTGACAACAATGACACCAATGGAATAGAAGTGAGAGGTGTGTTGTCCATCACTTTTGTTTTTAATTTTATGGGTATTTCAATAGATGACTCATCCATTGGTTCATTTTCCTTCTCTTCTTCTCATTTCTCCTCTTCTTTTTCTTTCTCCTTTTCTTCTTGTTTGGTTAAGTCTTCAATCTACACTTCTTCTTATTTCTTGTGAGTGTCATCACCACATAGTACTTCTACCTCTTATGTACTTACAAAGGCTTCCTCAAATTTTTCTAAGTCTTTGTCAGTGGCCGCCATTGATATCTCCACATTATCAATCATTATTATGTCATCTTTTTGTGTTCCGGGCATGGGCGCAGACTTTATTTCATCTATAGACATTGTCACTATGGGCGCTGAATCTTGAGGGCCTATTATAGGTTCATTAGTGACCTATGTTGCTATTCCTTCCTTAAGTGGAGCTTGGGTTGCAGGCGTAGTCGGAGGATACATGTGTCTATCCAGGAATACCTTCTCAAAGGCCCTTTTTGTATCCTTTGCTACCAAATCATAATCCTTGTTCATGATTTACAGACTTCTTAGCTTTGTTCTTAGATGCGGCTTCACCAAGTCCAACAATAGTGTTTTCTCTTCAATTGAACATACAAGGAGACTTTCATCCAGTATCTTTTCCCTTATTTTGTAGTCTTCTTCTATAGCCTGTCTCTTCAAAAACTCTAAGATGTTCCATATACTGTCCAGAATAATAGTCTTAAGTTCTAAGATAGTCTTCTTGAACTTAATCATATGCTTTATGATCATACCATGGATCTCAGACTTATCAATCTCATGGTACTTATCATAGAACTTTTCAATCTGGTCCAACCTTCCTTCATCTACAATTCTAGTTCTCGATACTTCAAGACATGGAATGAATCCTACCTACCTCTAGTGGTGCTTGAGCATTTCTACTTCGGGTTCTAGAGGATCTAGCTGATGGATGGCTTGAGACTATCTGCTTCTTCCTCTTAGTCACCTTTCTTGTCTTAGGAGATGCTTCAGTAGACTCTAAGTCAATTGTATCTGTGGGCACAGGAGTGATATCATCTGTCTTCTTCTTCTTTTCTTTGGGATCATCTATTTTCTCAATTTTTATTTTCTTCTCCTTAGGGTCATCTATTTTCTCTATTTTGGTTTCAACAGTCGATGCGCTCTCAATTTTCATAGCTATCTTGGCTTCTCTAGCTTTATCTAGGTCAGCTTGAGTGACACCATGAATCAGAGGTAATCTTAGAGGCTTTCCTCTTGGTCGTTGCATTGTTCAGGACTGCATCTACTTGCCTAGTCTTTTCCTCATATGTACCCCACCTTACCTTATTGGGATCCTTTGGCATTGTAAGGAGGACTTGAGAATATGCCTCTAGAATGTGTTACTCCACTTCATACCCTAGTGGATGAATCCATTTGGTCCTTGGCTCTACTGCTTCCATGCAAGTTATGTCTATCTCCACCATGAAGCATATACTATCCTTACAATTCTCAACTATACTTTCAAGTATTCTATACCTCATCTGCATCTTTATTCTAAATGTTTTGATCTCCAATTCCATGAAATCTCTTAAGGTACTGTCTAAGGATTCCTTAAGTGATTTTTGTGGCATTGTAGGTAAACTTTTGTCAAGGTATAAATCTAAAACTTTCCCAACTATATGAAAGTACATATAGATAATCAGTGACCCAAACTTGAATATTTTACTTTTATCATGTTTGATAGCTCTTATATTGTCCATCAATTATGCTCGCAAAATTTCACACAAGTTGAATTCACCATGTTCTTTCACAATTATGATGGCTGCTGGAATAGTGGTTGCGAACACACTATTGACTTTGTTCGCATGCTGAAACCTATAACTAGGAATCATAGCCATTAACTTGATGTCTTTCTCCTCAATTGGCTCTATGGTCATACTGCGCTTGTCATTGCATGACTTACAAGCCTGCTCAACTAATTTCCTCACATCCTTACCAACAGGAAGAATGGTGCATGTTCTTGATAGACTTGTCATCTCATAAATGAGATCAGTTGTGATGCGAACTGGAACTTCACCTATCTAGAATAGGTCATCATGAATTTTGTTCAACAAGATCTTAATCCATTCGGATCATAGAATTCATACGTTGTGGCATAGTCAATGATTGGGTGATTTTCAAGGTGTGCGAACTCATCCATGAATGTTTTATCAGGATTCATCATTATTTCTAGGTGCGACCTTATTCTATCCAAACCAACTAGTTCCTTCTTGCAATATACATATGCGTGTATGTCTTTTATGTGCATAATGCCCATTGGGGTTCTAGAAAAGGCTCCTTCTAGGTCATCTAGGGTGGGTTTGAATGGATGCTTCTTAACTACATATATTTTCCTTTTAGCAACATAAAAAATCACTCAAATATTTCTGTAAGGGTTTCTGAATTGTTGCGTCCAAACTAGGGCTTGTAGCAATCTATCTTCCTTCTTCGCTAATAAATCCAACTGCAATACTTATCAACTCAACTGCTAGAATTCTTGTGGTCTCCAAATGCTCAAATTTGATTGCAAATGTGTGATCAATGAATCTTTGGCATGACTATAAAGTAGTTTTCCACCATTAATGCTTTCCACGTAAACATAGAATGCAACTATAAATTTCATTCTTTGTCTCTGCTATCAATCAGGTAGTGCAGTCTTGCATACTGCATCACATAGTTTCCAAATAGTTGTAGTCCAAGGTGCATACTATGAGAGTGAGTATACCAGCCACGCAGGGGTCTAGAGATAATCTAGCTCCCCCTATGACCATGACGATCATTTTAACCATAAATAGGAGGTGCATCCATTGCGGATGCATCCTCAACTATTTCATCAACATTATCCTTCTTTTCTTCCTTCCAAATCAAGCTCACATCTTCTGTAGCTTGCACAAACTTGACTTCTCCTGCTTCATCCAATATTGATCTTTCTGACTTTTTAGGGCTTTCATGTCTTTGTGCTTTTGTTTTGTAGAACCTAGAGATGTGTCCAGCCTTGTTACATGAGTGACAAATGATTGGAGGCCCGATGTTCCTTGACGCATTCATGTGGGTTACCATAGTGTATTGTCTGGCTCTATGACCAACATAATTGCATATCTAACATGTGATGTTCTGAGGACTTTTGTCATTCTTTTGTGGATGACTTCTCTGATTTTTCCCATTCTAATTTCTTTGATTTGATCTACAATTCATAGCTCTATGACCAAACTTATTGCATGAATAATAGTAACCAATGAAGGGTCTTACCTCTTTACAATTTCTTGCTATATGTCTATGCTTATTACATGCATAAAAAATTTTGTTTACAGTCTTGCGCTCATCTTTAGATGGTTTTTCTTTAGCTTCAGTATGATCTTCAGTCTTCTTAGGTTCTTTAGGAGATTTCATTCTATCTTGCATAACATCAATCTGAACTTGGGCTTCATTGAATCCAATACCACTGGTATCTCCTTTAATCTTTTGTGCATACAACTATGACTCTATTATATCCTTGCTTGTGTGCAGCTTGTCAATGTGATTCTTTGCTCTAGTCAATTCTGATTCTACTTTCTTCTTGATGTTTTCTATCTCCAATATTTTCATGTTTGCTTGCATTAGTTCTTCATCCAACTGTTTGTTTTCTTTGACCTGTTCTTCATAAGCTTCTTGATTGTTAATTAGCTTTTCATCTAACTCTTCAATTTGATTTTTTAGAGATGTGTTTTCCTCATTCAGCTTTTTGATCATTTTCCCTAAATCACTTGTAGAGAAATCTTTCAAATCTTTTCTTAGTTTCTTGATGAAGGCTTTAGATTCACTAACCTCTGATTTCAATTCTTCAATTTCCTTTTCAGATCTGTCAAGGTCTTCAAGAGCAGCTTCAAGATTCTTTTTTAGATGTTTCACTTCTTCCTTATCCATGATCTCCTCAAGTGGTTAAACTTCTCTGTAGAGGACTAGAGCTCTGATATCAATTGTTAGGAATGGGAACACTGAGAGGGGGGGTGAATCAGTGTTCTATATATTATTACTTTTTTTGATATCTTGATTCTTAACTTTATTGCTTAAGTACTAAATTGAATATCAATGAAAGTAAGATAAATAACCACAACACATAACACCAAATATGATTACGGGGAAACCCAAATAGGTAAAAACCCTGGTGGGAATTGACACCCACTAAGAACTGCACTAGTGTTTTATGATCCCTGCTAGAATATCTTGCAACCCTATTAGGAGTTGATCTTTACAATGCTTTTAGTACGGTGAATTGGTCAAGGGTCAGACCCTGTTAGGATTCTTTTACAATAACCCTATTAGGGGTGGGGAAACATTGTCCTAGAGCTCACTACTCAAGTGGTGAAGGCTACAACCTTCTAGATCTCAGATACTCACTATATCTGCAAGGTGAACTGATGTTGTGACACTACTTGTCAGATCAGTTCCTTTTGTTCACTGATGCTTTAGCCTCTTGTAAAGATATACAACAATATGACTGCTCTTCGCATACTTCTTCTCTGCTACTATCAACTCTATATCTCATACAATTCATAATTACAAGGGTGCATGTCTTATTTATATGTGCATACAAAACTATTCATTAAGTCAGCCTATAACTAATTGCATACAAAGCTTCCAAATGAATTGGCTCAAGCATGTTTACATATCATCATATTAACATGTCTATGACCTAAATACAATAGGAGCATAGCCTTTAAAAAACAATATTATGATCACTAACCAAAATATAAACAATCGGCTTTATCCTCTATTCAGTTATGTTGCTCACTGACTGTGACTCTTCAGACTGACTCATCTAATCATGCACTCTTAGACTTAGCATGACTAGATACCAGCAATCTTATCTTCAAGGGTGCATGCCATAACTCGATCATACACATGTGCGCTGATGCTTTGTTCACCTGGTGCTCTGCTATCTATCCAGTCTTCCATACTTAACCAAATTCTAATGTTATAACTGGTTGCGCTGACTCCATAACATCATATGACTTTGTTGCCATAATGAAAACACTAAACATAGTCATATACATTAGTATAGTCAACTTGCCAACATGAGCATCTATGTATGATTGAAGAACAACCCATATGGAAGCTATACTTTGATGGCTCATATACGTCACATGGATCAGGGGCAAGAATCCTATTCATCACACCTCAAGGTGACTATATTCCAAAATCATTCAAATTAGGATTCTCATGTACTAATAACATTGCAAAATATGAGGCACTCATCTCAAGCCTCAAAACTACCATCCAATAGAGTATAACAGAACTGCAAGTTTTTGGAGATTCACAACTAATTATCAAGCAGGTCTTAGATTAATTTTAGATAAAGGACGACAAGATGGTACCCTACAAAGAACTAGTGGTCAAATTGAAAGAGCATTTCCTAAATCTATAGTTCACGTAGATACCAAGGCTTCAAAACAAATCGGTCAACACAATGGTGACCATCAGGTCCTTATTGGAAATCCCTTACAACCCATCACAGTATGAATTCTTAATCAAGCAGCTACACACGCCTTCTTATGAGAATGCCAATTCAGAAATGGTGTGTGTCTTGGTTGGTCCTCAGTCTCCATGGTACCATGACATCCATGCATATCTAAAAAATGGTATCATATCTCCTCATCTCACCAACAGCCAATGCCAAAACCTAATTTGAAGAGCTTCATGTTACACTCTTGTAGCCAACACTCTTTATCATCGAGGATATCATAACATCCTCTCTAGGTGTTTAGATTCAAAAGAAGCCATCATGGACTTACAAGAGGTCCACGCTAGAATTTTTGGTGCCCACACGATTGACATGGTTCTAGAAAAGTAGTTGCTTCAAGTCGGGTACTATTGGCCTATAATGGAACATGATGCTTGTGAATTTGTTAGGAAATGTCTACCATGTCAGCAGCATGCAAATCTAATTCATGCACCAACACAAGACTTGCAGCCCATTGCGGCACCTTGGCCATTTTCATGTTGGGGCTTTGACCTCATTGGGTTAATCACTCCCCTTTCCTCAGATGGACATAAGTATATCATAATAGCCACATAGTACTTCACAAAGTGGGTTGAAGCAATTTCGCTCACCCTCACTACTAGCATCCAAATATCCAAGTTCATCTTATACCACATCATTTTCCACTTCAACATACCATCTACCATCTTCATAAACCATGGTACAACTTTTAAAAACTAGCATGTTGATGATCTGTGTGCTAGAATCCACATCCACCATCATTTCTCTAGTCCATACTTCCCCCAAGGAAATGGCCAAGCTGAGGCAACCAATAAAACTAACTTGAAAATCCTCAAGAAGGTTGTCAATGATTCTGGTCGTGATTGGCACCTCTAAATAAATCCCACCCTCTGGACCTACCGTACTTCTTATCACACTCCCACAGGCACCACCCCATATTCCCTTGTATATGGTGTCGGAGCCATTCTACCCATCGAGGTAGAGCTCCCATCATTGCGTGTCTCCATGAAGAACTATACCACTGATGAAGACTATCGTGTGGCATGTCTCACGCAATTGGACCTGTTAGATGAAAAGAGACAACAAGCATATGATCACCTGGTTACATACTAGAATTGACTCAAAAGGAGTTATAACAAGAAGGTCCATCCAAGACATTTCTATGTGGGTGACATGGTCCTAAAGGAAAATTAGAAAGTGCAAGCACACCGAGAGAAAAAGGGCAAGTTTGAACCTACTTGGTTGGGCCCCTATGTTGTCACAACATGCTTTGGCTCTGGAGCCTATCAATTATCAACACCAAAAGGTGAGTCCTTCAATGATCCTATCAACATCATACATCTAAAGAGGTTCTATGCCTAAACCAGATCCTCCATATTCATAAAATCCATAAAAATTAGAAAATCCAAAAAAAAAAGGAAAGAAAAATAATTGTCCAATGGTGAAAAATTGGCAATTCAAGCACCTTGGACAAGTATGTTGGTGAAAACTTGGAAGTGGAATGAGTCATTATCTATCAAACTCCCATCCCTCCCATCCCAAATCCCAGTCCTCTTTATCCAATCCCCATCCCCACCACCATCCCTTCATCCCAAGGTGTTCTATCCTCAAGCCTATCCAATGCAGCACTAAGATCCTATCCCCAATCCTGAGCTTATTGTATATATCTTGTATAGCACAATCCTTCCTATGTATATCCTATATATAGTGAGATCTTCCTATTCCAAATCCCTGAGATTCTATACATATCCGCTGTAAATCTCTTCATGTTTATTGTACATATCATCACATTTTATTGTACATATCCTTGTACGTCCTACAAGAACATTTGATCAGATAACTTGTCCCATCCAGCCTTGTACTTTCACAATATCTTTTGTCAACTATCCTTGATCACAATGATTATTCTTCAATTCATCACTTGCCAGTGAACAACACACATTCTCCTCATCAATCAACAGGTCCTTGAGGATGTATCCTTCCTCATGTCTGACCTAATCTTCCACCAATCAACCCAGGTCCATTTTGATGTATCCTTCCACACGTTCAGACCAAATCTTCCCACCATCATTCACATCAATCTCTCTCCTTGGCAAGGGATGTATTTTGGAGTTATCATCATTTTGGTCTTGGATTTTGTCCTTTGGATCTTGTTAATCTTTTATGGCTTCTCGTTGTTCCTCTCCTCAAATTTGCCACGATCATTTATATCATGGTGCACTACGAATGAGGTCAATCTGCAGCAAGGTCTTTTTGATCTTTTGCTTCTGCCTATGAGTCAAATGAACATGACCCTTGCATGGTTCCCATGTGATCCTCTGGGTTACATGGTGCACTTGGGAAATGTTGTTTTTTTGTGGTTTCTCCAACATCATTTCTACCATGCTTCCTCTTGGGTTCATGTGTGATGCTGGGGCAACCTTGCGTGTCTTTTTTCGCATCAATCCTATGCAACACTAGTAACAAGGCCTTGTGTTTGTAGTAACCTTGGCAGGTCTCTAATGTTTCTATATTAAACTAGGTTGTGCTCTCCACATTTACACTTGGAGCTCCCCAAATCCCCCATCCCGCATCATAGAGATTAATCTTGCATCTTGCATCTTTCATATAGCTGCATCCTACATCTTGTATTTCGCCTCATATTGCATTCATCCTTCTTTTATCTTGGAAGTTTGGTTATTTATTCTCCTTTCTTCCTTCATCCTTTTCCCTTCTTCCCTTCCTTTCTATATTCTTTTCGAGAAAATTTCACAACATTTCCTCTTTGAGTTATTTTCTCAAGGGGGCACAACCCCTTATCCTCTATTCTAGCCTGGGGCATCTCATTTTCTTGTCTTTGACGCCATGCCACTTGCGGCATCACATCAAAGAGGGGCAAAATGTAGACACCTAAAAAGCCTTTACCAAAATAAAAATATTTTATTTTGTAAAACTCCTGATGACATCATCATTTGTTAATTAGTTATTTATTTAATTAATTAATTAATTTTTATGCCATTAATTCCTCCTATTTTAATTAGACACCTAAAAAGACTTTACCAAAATAAAAATATTTTATTTTGTAAAACCCCTAATGACATCATCATTTGTTAATTAATTAATTAATTAATTTTTATGCCATTAATTCTTCCTATTTTAATTAGACACATTTAATTAAAGAATCCCTCCCCAAACCACTTAAATCAAATTTGAGTAATTTTTCCCCATTTATTGAATTATTATTTAATAAATGATGTCACATTCCTTAAATAAATTTTATATTTATTTAATCCCCCAAAACCCTAGAATCTTCTAGACTTTCCTAGACTTTCCTAGACTTTCCTAAACTTTCCTAAACTTTCCTAAACCCTTCCTAAACCCTTCCTAAACCAACTTAGGAGGTGATTCCTATAGTTCTTATCCTAAACCAATCTTCTTTGACTTTTGGTCAAACCCCCCTCATTAATGAGCCTTACACACACATTAATAGCCTCTTACACCCTCTTTAAGGCCTCTTACAAGCTCATAAATGAGGACCATGACTCTTCTTTCCACTTGGTTCCCTATGCACACTTCCCTAGTGTTGCTCACACATGTGTGAGCAACCTTAACCCTTATCCATCTAACCTTACCCCTAACTATACCCCAAACTCTACCCCAAACCCTGACTCTGACCCTAACTCCACTACTTAACCCAAGCCCTTCCTCAAATCCTATAAATACCCTCACTTAGAGAAATTTACCAATTCACATAACCATTTCATAGTAGTTTTATAATGCTAGATTACTCCTAGATCTTAAGCTTTTAATCATATTTGTTAGATTAACTCTATTTTATGCTTTTATAGATCATCTTAGAATAGCTTAATGGATTGAATATAGTTCTTTATTCAGCTTTTCTAATCATTTTAGCATCATATCATGTTTCATTTGGATTAAAATCAACTCTAGATTAATCATATGTATCCTAGTTTGCATTTCATCTTCATTAGGATCCTTAAGGCCTTAGGGGAAAATTAGGTGAACTATACCTGATAATGTGCCACTATGGGGTTCTTATGGTCCCTAATCCATCCTATTCTTTCCTAATCTGCATTAGAGAATTTCTCCAAGTGTTTTGAGAGCACACCCACATCCCTAAATCAAGAACAAATCAAATAGTGGCAGGGTGCTCCCGTTTCGGTTCTATCTAAATGTCTTTGCAAATAGTTTTCTCTATATGTTTAGGAATATGTTGTTAGACTTTGATTAACTAATGTTTGAATGTCTACGCTTGTTATGAACAGGTTAGGTTCACTCTGCACATAGACATGCATCCATAGGTATGATATCACATAGTACCTCATCATGGATCTTCCACCACGACCTCTTCCTCTTTTCCTTCTCTCAAACTTATTGTTCAACTTTTCCTCTACATTCAGGGAAAACTAGTATGCCTCTTCAACAATGTTCATTTGAACCAAATTCAACTCCTGAATGTTTGGCCTCAACCCATTAAGGTAACGGAAAACTTTCTCCTTATCATCTTCCGCATGGCTTGTTCTGATGAGGATTCGATAGAACTCTTCTATATACTCTTGAACAGATCTCCCCACTTGCTTCAAACCTTGCATTTTCTTTAGTAGATCAAGCTCATAATTGACAGGAATGAATTGTCACTTCAATTTATCTACCATCTGATCCCATCTTGTGATTTTCTCCTTTCCTCTTCTATTTCGCTCTAATTGAATCTCTTGCCACTAGATCTTTACATGACCCTTTAGTCTAACCTTCGCAAACTTGACCCTATCTGGATCCTCAATATCTTCATACTCAAAATATTCTTCTAATTCATTGATCCAGTCGATCAATTCCTTTGGGTTAAGATTTCCTGAAAATGTAGGAACCTCAATCTTAGGTCTTTTCCCAATCTTGGAGGTGGCTCAGAAAAGCCTTTCTTCCTCTTGGTTCAGAATTTTGCCTACTCCTCCCTGATCAAATTTCCTTCTTCTTTGACTTCATCCTCACTTTTGTCTTTGACTGTAAGATTCATTCCTCTATGAATCTCTTCTTGTAATGCTCACACTTGCCTCTGGAGGGCTCTAACCTTAGGTGGCACACCACCAGCTCTTCTGACACGTTCCCTTCATGGAGGCATTTTTGCGTTTATCGCTGAAACCCTAAACCATGATCTTGGTGCAAACTGCCTCATAGTCGGCGATTTGTCTACACACTCAGGAACTCCCGCTCTGATACCACTTGATGAAGGGTGCTCCCCTTAATACCACAAACACATAACAAAAATAGAGAAACAACAACAATTTGCAAGAACAAAAAATGGGCTTCTTATTATCTCCACAAGTGTGGAATTACAAATTTCAAAATTTCAATATGCAAAGCCACATGGGCATTTTCCTTACAATATTTTGCAGGACAAGCCTCGAATTATTACCCAGAACTACTACCTTAAACTACCCTAGAAAACACTACGAGTCTTCCTTATATAGGCAATTTTCCACTGCTAAAGAAGGTTACATAAATTTAGCCCTTAAGGCCAACTACCCTTAGAATTATTTTATTTTTTATAATTATTACATTAGGGTTGGCTCAAAATAATTACAAATTATGTTTTTAGGTAGCCCAACTTCTGGAGGCCATAACTTTTTAACCGTAGCTCTGTTTGGCTATTATAACCAGTTTTCAGAAATGGTAGGACCTAATCTACAGTGCCCGACTCACACAAACTCTAGTCAGCAGGGGGTCAATCACGATCTAGAGCCTCTAAGGCCTTCAAAATTGAGCTCAAATATTTTGTACCCAAAAACCTCAATAATTTCACCAATACAGATGATATGGCAATGAAACTCAATTGGTAGGCTGATAGGACTAAGATGAACCTCCACTTGTGAAATCGGAACATTCTAAGCTTGTATGACCAACTTACTAAAAATAGTAAGCTTCCATAAAAAGAAGCTTTGCACAAGATATCCCTTATTGAAAAGAAACTAGAAATATTTTTTGGTGATGCAAGATTTCCGTTACACCCAGGATGCTTCTGCATCAGTAAGTCAGGTAAGAATTCCTTACTTTAGCTTCACACTCTTTCTATGGATGATATGCTCGCTAAAGTGGGGCAAAATGTAATGGAGTAAATTTTACACCCTGACATAAGATACCATTTTTGTATTTTGTCCACTTTAACCTAAGACACAAATCCTATCACCCTTTCTTATCCTTTCCATCTTTCCAACTCACCATCCATCTTAGATCCACACAATGGAATCCTAACAACCTTTGGACACGTGCATGTTGCAAAGACATTTGCACAACATGCTCTCATCCACAAATTTTTAGACATACAAAGGACCATTTGAGCATTACAACATGTCACCCTATAGTTGTAATGCTCGTGATGATGAGATTCTTGTGTGTAATCCACCCGGGGTAGTCAAAATCCCCTCATTTGCATGCATTGGATCTTCTAAAATCTCTCTCTCACTTCTTGGTGTCTCATTCAATCATCTACAACTTTTACTCTTGCATTCTTTCTCTCTACATAGCCATACATCTCCATTTTTCACTCCCATATCACTTTGTTGCAAGTTTTTCCACCATTTTTGATGATTCAAGATCTCATATCTGACATCACAATGCATGTCCAAGCACTTTTCACACATTTGGTAAGCTCTTTATCTCCACTCTTCATGTCTTTTGAGAATATCTCCTCATCTTATCTTTTCTAGTTTATATTATTGTTATTATCTTCCCATTATCAGTTATCTATCACCAAATATTGTGTCTATTGGCTATCTGTAGAGGTGGAAACACCAAAGTGAGGCTTTGACTAAGGCACACCTTTTAAACAACCCAACAATTTTCCCTTCTCGTGTGTGTGCTGGTTTTGTGGATTTGAAGGACTTTGTTAGATTGCATTATTGGACTTCAAACCAAGTTTTCTCTCTCTTTTGTATTCTTTGTCATTTCATAATATTTATAAATCGGTAAATCTCTTGACTTTGTTCATTTTAGTTTCATAGAAATATAATCTATTATTTCCTTTTTTATTCTCCTTTATTCATGTATTTAGATTATTGTTGTTGCATCCATTTATATTTTGGTCATTTCTTCTAGTCGTATTTCCATACAATAGACTAAGTTTTACATCTTTTCATTGCATTATGTAATGTCTGTACTTAGCCTGTGTGAGCCACCAATCTGGAGCGATAGTATCTAGCAGTAGCATTATCATCCTCTAGGTCACACTTCTATCTGAGGCAGTGAGCTCACATAGTGCATAGTTTGTTTTTTGTTTCTAATATTTTTAATTTTTGTAATTGAAATATTTAAATCATATCTTTTGATCACTTAATTTACACTCAATCAGCTCAACTCATAGTTAATCAAACTCTAGCATCAAAAAAAGAAGTTCCTTACAACTCAAGTGTTATCTACCTAGCACTCCTAGCCAGCTTAGTAAGGTGGTTTGAAGGGAATTGTATATCCCTTGAGATCCTAGTCGGCCTCTAGGTTGGTGCAATCCTAGCTAGAAATGTGAGGTGGCGCAAGGAAATCATTATTTTTTTGTCTAAGGTGTATTAGAATTTTTCACTCTATCATTGACTTATATATTTAAGTTGACCTTACATATTTTTGTGTTGTTTTGTATGCTTGGTTATTGTATTTAATAACATTCATTCACTCTTATTGTGTTTAATGTACCTTAATGTTACTATATTGACTTTTATTTTATTTATGTTATGATGACACAAACATAGATTTTACCAACAATTCATATGATCAACTAACTATTGCAAGAAATAAAGTTGCTGCAAAAATCATTCTTATTGTAGCATTGCATCTTTATAGGAGAATGCCGACAATAAAGGCTAGAGTTACTACAAAGACTCAACTTCATCAGTTCAATAATGCAAAAGGAGGTGGAACAATTTTTAGTTTCGATCTGGTTGATTTTGATGGTGGCAAAATAAGAGTAACATGTTTTGATGCTATTGAAGATAAATTCTATGATTGCATAGAGATTAGAAGAGTGTTTACAATCTCAAATGTTGCACAAATAAATTTCAACTATTTAAAGAATGATTGAGAAGTTTTATTACAAAGTATTTACATAGTTGAGTTGTGTTTGGAGGAAGACAATTTTAAATCTAAGCAACATTTTAGTTTTATATCAATAAGTGAAGTTGATGACTTGGAAAGCAATTCTACAATTGAAATCATTGGTGTTGTTTTGTCAGTTGATCCATCAAATGCAATATTAAAAAAGAATGCCACACAAACTCAAAAAAGAACTCTTCAAATGAAAGACATGTCGAGTTGCAAACTGGAGTTGACAATGTGAGGTGGTTTTTGTAATAGGGAAGGTCAACAACTCCCAAACCTATGTGAGTTAGGAACTTTTCCCATTCTCGCTATAAAAGGTTAGACGACTCAACGATTTTGGAGGAAAATCTATAGGTGCAATCAACACAACCCAACTTCTTATAAATCCAGATCTTCCAAAGTCATATCAATTGAGATACTGGTTTGATAAAGAAGGGAAAGTTCTTGCCTACCATTTTATTACAAAGGAAATCTCATCTGTTGGACAAGCTAAAATATTAAAAATTGTGGCACACATTAAGGAAGAGGGACTTGGTAGATCTAATGCACCTTGTGATAAAAGCTACCTTATCTTTTATAACGGTGGATAATTTTTATTATACAACTTACCCCTTAAAAATTGAAGATATGCAATGCAATGCAAAAAGAAGGTGAACAATAATGGAAATAGTACTTGGTATTGTGAAAGATATGATAAGAATTTTCCTGAATGTGATTATATATATATGCTTCAATGCAAAGTGCAAGACCGTATTGCTTTCACTTAGGTTACTATTTTTGGAAAAGCGCAAGAAGAGATTATGGGTGTAACGACAAATGAATTAACACATTTAAGCATGAATAACAAGATGATGTCAAACTTAAGGAAATTATAAAGAAAATCATTTTCAATAGATAGATATTTAAAGTTCAAGTGAAAGAAGAGATTTATAATAATGAATAAAGAGTTAAGTCTACTCTCATAAAAGCAAAAAAGTTTGACTATGCATTTGAAAGCAAAGTAGATTCAATTGTTAAGTTCTTATTACATTCATTTACTTCTATGTATTTCTTTCTTGTTAAAAAGGTTTTCAAACATTTCAAATAAAATCATTAGATAAGTGCAAATTAGCTTATTCTAAATTTTGAGCAATAGTATCACCAAAAAATATTAAATCATATGCATTTCATATATATAGTAGATATAAACTTGTAAAGTTGATACTTTTAGTAATCTTATATTTTTGTTTATTTAAGTTGATACTTTTAGTAACCTTATTTTTTTATACTCCTTTTAGTTTTCCAATACAAAATTTGATGATTTATTTATATTTATGAATGTTAGATATTTTGAAATTTGATATCTTTTGACTTATTTTACATAAAGTTTTATTTTAAAATATTAATATATTAGTAATAAAATCATTATAATCAAAACAAGAAGAGAAAAAAGAATATGATGTAATAGAATTTTTTTTTATGTTATAGACAGTACTAAATTCAAATCTTTTACAATTAAAAAAGAAAAAGAAACTAAAACTACAATATCAAAATTGAAACAACTTGCAGATCCTTATTCTTACTTGGGTTAAAAACAATCGAATAAATTTTTATTTTAAAATATAACTATATTATATTAGTAATAAAATCATTATAATCATTTATAAAAAAATAAAATCATTATAATCAAAACTCATTATAATAAAAAACAAGAAGAAAAAACAGAAATATGATGTAATGGTAAAAAGATCATGTTATAGAAGTAGTACTAAATTCAAATCTTTTACAATTAAAAAAAAAAAACATAAAAATTGAAACAGCTTGCGGATCCTTAGCCTTACTTGGGTTAAAAACAATCGAATAAAAATTAATATTCTTTCAGATCTGGAGTGCCATCCAAACAAAATCCCGGTGGAGGCAAACAGAAATATCGACACGACTGCAAAACTCGATTGACTTAACCCCCAGTAAGATTTTAAATAATATTGGCATGGAACGTGGAGGGGAGGGGCTTTGCAGGATTCTTTGACCAGGGACAAGACCTACTTTTATGCTGGGATGCGTAAATGAGAGAAATGGATGATCCTGATGATTGATCTTTCATTTAATTCATGCATGCCCGCTTTTGGCCTGCTGTAGAGAAACATTGTTCTCTTGTTATTCTAGAAATTCATGCCCATCCATCTTGGTACTAATTGAACAATTCATGCCCAGTTATTTGAAATCTCTTAAACCCATTTTCTAGATTTGTGCTTTCTAGGGTTGGGCTTTTTCCTTGCATCCTCGTCGTTTGTTCCAGCGCATGATAATCATCAATATAGAATACCATTTGCCTTCATTTAGATGGCTGAGTTGGAAACTCCTCTTCTTTCAGAACAAGGAGAATCTAGGGAATGTGATGGGGATGTGAATAATCATCATGGAGTTTGTGTGCCAATCATTGAAGAATGTATGTCAGATCGGGCACTCGTGGTGTATGATTGTGTCAGCCCATGTGAATGTGGATCCGAAGACGGTGGATACAAACCAGAGAATTTGATAGATATTTGTTCTGGTGGGAAGATTATTGGAAAATCAGATGCGAAAAGTGCTGTTTCGGGCTTGAAATCTGGGTGCCCTAAAGAGTTTCTGGATGCAAGGATCCAGGTAGACCCCAAAGGAGTCTTGCCAAAGGATCTGATTGAAAAAATGGATCAGGGAATAGATCTTGAAAGTGGTAGGGAAAGCAGCGGTGCCAATGGGTGTGACAACTCTTTTTGGGGTTCTGCAAAGAGACTATTTCGGAAGGCCTTGGGCAACTTCGTTCCTGAGGATTTGAGTCAAAGCTTTGATGGATCAACCAAAAGTTATGATTCCACCTTCGGATTGTGTAAATCTGCAAGCGATCTCTCTAAATCTCGGACTGCATATCTGTCACAGAAATCAGAATGTAACAACGGTGGAAACCCTAGAAATACAGAGGTGCTAAGTTCTGGGAAGTTAAGGAATGGAAATGTCAACAACACTAAAGCCAATAGTAAAAAGCCTCCCAGGCCTCCTAGGCCTCCAAAACCAGCAAAGACAACTGTAGATCCTTCAAAGGAGAGGCTTGTGAAAGCTATTTTAAGGAGGGCCAGACTGGAAAGGATGATAACTCTGAAGAAGAAGCAAGTTGCAAGGTCCAAGTCTTCCAATTCAAGTGTGTGGGCACTTGCATTCACTCTGTGCTTCTGTTTTATAATGATCTTGCAAGGTAATGCTTCTTAATCTGAGACTCCATCTTGATCATGGTATTGATGTTCTGGGTCTGTGTTGATCTCTTTTTTTCTCTTCCGATAAGGCGTTTTGTCTGTTAAAAAAGAGAAGAGGACTATGCGTTCGTCATCTGTAGCACAAGTGACGAAGTTTACCTTTGCATTTTTTAGGTCTGTTTTCACAAGGGAATGGTAGTGCTCAAATTTCACCAGAGGCTGCAGTACAAACAAGTTCATATTCTGTACACAAGGTTGATGAACATGCTATAATTGGCGAAGCTTGGAATCCGATGTAAGTATTATCTCTTTACCCTAAGGGCATTCAAAGCAATAATATGCTAGTTATAACCTCATCTATTGGCCTTTTCTTTTCATTTGCGGCTCCTGAAGTCGTCAAGTAAGCGCTTGGCCACATTTCTTTACCCATTTATTTATGTTCTGTTGTGGCAATCATATTCTTGGGGGCATGAGTTATGTCTCCCAAAACCATTTGCAGTTTAGAAGATGATGTGTTGTGTTACAAATTTAAGCATCTCTTCTCAGAAATGATGTTGTATAGTCACTTCCAGTATGAACTTTTTCACTTTGATCTGATCAGATTTTGTCTGACTTTGATTGATCTTGCAGAGAACCAGACCAACCTTCTGCTTCTTTACACCATTTTAGGAGTGCAATGGATAAACTCAGACTTATGAAAACAGATCCAAAGTCATGATTTTCTCACTTCTTAAGTTCTGCTGTTAATAGCATCATATTTCTCTCCTCCCAACTATATTATACCTACAGTAGGAAGACTCTGCGGATGAAGTACAGTTTATCTAAAAATAAGCTGATGTTTATTGCATCGGCAGCATTATTATAGGGTGACTTGCAGATGTTCATATTGCGGGTACAGCAGTCAATCAGATGTATAAGGTGCCTAATTTTGTACAGCAACCAATTTTTTCTTTTCCTATGTAGCCTTACTGGGGGCTATTAGGAATATCACACCATCTAAGCAGTATTCTCTTTGAGCCTGTCTTCCATTTTTTATTATTCCTATTTAAGTTGAGAAGAACCCAATGGCTGCTTCTCCGAGGATCCATCAAAAAACAGAATGCAGAATGGGCCACAACATATAGTATGCCAATTTCTATGCAGGATTGGAACTTTCTGCATGTAATTGAAACATCTTGTCATGGAAAATTTTGGTAGGCACACCCCTATGCATAGCATCAAAGTGAGCTTTGAAGTGCTTGACTTAAGGAGCAGATCACATTGTACAATATTTTGCATTTTGAGTATCACTGTCTGTCCAAAGTATCCTGAATAATTATGAATAACCGAGGCATTTGCAGGTCTCAGCATGAAAGAATTGCCTTTCATCAGGAAATTATAATAAAACATATGAAGTATAAGCTGCTGTCATGATAATGTAGCCATAATCAAGCATATGCTGGATATTGTAGGATTACTGAATTTCTGTCCTGTTTTGTGCTGACTCTGTCATTTGAGAGTGCTTTAAGTTATTTTATAATTTAACAAGCTTTGATTTCTTTTCTGATTATTATAATAAAAGAATTGGAATAGTGGGGGATATGATTTGCTCTCATAAAGCATTGACAGGAAAATGAATCATTGAAAAAATGACTGCCTTGTACATGAAGATGAAGGGAAATAGTAAAATTTGAATGCCTTCTGCTGGATGAGGTGAAATTCATTAAATTTACTATTTCTGAAGCAGAGCATGGTTATTGAGAACTTGATCATATTCATGTTTATTGGTCTCATGAGTAGTAGATGTTTCAGAGTTCATGTGCTCTCTGGATGAGGTGAAATTCATTAAATTTACTATTACTGAAGCAGAGCATGGTTATTGAGAACTTGATCATATTCATGTTTATTGGTCTCGTGAGTAGTAGATGTTTCAGAGTTCATGTGCACTCTGGACAAAATCAACAAAACCAACATTTCAAATGCACAATGTTACTACTAAGTCGTAGCAATCCAATACTTGCAACAAGAAGGGTGCTCTCTTTCTGAACATTGTGATTCTTTTTGGAAACTCTCAAGAGGCATCTTCCAGCTGAAAACTTCTGTGAAGCGTCATCCCGACTGGAGATCTAAAGATTCCAGTCTTTTTTTTTGTAACAAATTACATTACATAATTCAATCATCCTCCCCTGTGGACACTCAATATATTAAAAATGCAGCTGTTTCTGAAACTCCTGCAGTCCTGCTGGATTTTTGTCACATAAGATAACAGTATTCACATCACAAAGAGAATCCTCTAACAGGAAAAAACTTAGCAATTCTAACCCATTTGTGATTGTCATTCCAATGGATGGACTCATATTTTGTAATCAATTTTGGTAACTGTATGGATTCCTATATTGTTATTCACCAGTGGACACTCGCTTTGAATTGCCACATTGCACTTCACAACCTGAGTAGGCATGAGGGTGAAGAGCTTGTGCTAGAATAGGGTAGGCACATGTTGATATCTAGGGGTAGGATGAGTATGTAGGCCTGTTTTCTGATACCATAGATGGATGCCAAGTAGGTATATAGTACACCATGAATTGTAAAAGCTAGCAAAGCTGTTAAGAAACAAGTATAGAAATGTCCAATTTCAGCCAGCAATGGCACATCAGATACAATAGAGAGCTATAGACCTGCTATAACATTTTTCAATGATACAAAACAAGATACATATTTTAAAGACACTAGAATTCCACAGTCCATGTCTATTGAATTTGAGAGCTTTTGGATTTTACTGTGTATGTTTTTTTTCTATGAATGTTTAGATCATATTCTATAATTCATCATCAGGATGGTGAGCTAGAGAAGAGAATATTCTGATAATGAATCATAGGGTATCTCAAATTTAGATACATATTTTGTCAATAATCATTTGTGACTTCTCTTGTTAAGGATTGCATGCTCAAATAGATTATCAAGAAAGAACCCCTTTCAGAGTACATGATTTGGTAGACATTTTATAGAGAGCAAAGGGTTGAAAACATTGTTTTTCATTTAAAAAACAAATGAATACCGACCACCCATTATTTCATGGCAGCCAACATAAAAATTAAATCCTTTGACATTCAAAGGTTAGGTCTCTCTATAAAGTAATAGATCATAGATGCGAACTACATATATTCTCATTGTAGTGCTCCATTTTGGAAAACCTGCAACTGCAAAAGAAGAAATTGTAATGTGTTACCTATGAAAAAAAAGGTTGAGAGAATCCAGCTGCTATGGAGAGTGATAAAAGCTCCAATTATTTGGAAAGGACTTCAGCCAATAGAAATGTAAAAGGGCTCTACCTGGATACATGACTTGATGCTATATATGGCACGATAAAGGTCTCTAATCAAGGAGAAATGTTCAACATGGAGACATGGTAATGAAGCTTTTTGGTACCATAAGATGATCATGGTAATGAAGTTTTGTGGTACCATAAGATGATCATGACTCTCGTGGCTGCATCACTGCAATTAAACTACATTGAGTATGTAATAGTATAAAAGATACCATTATACATTTAATAAATGGTCATAGATGATATTATATAGCATGTAATATATCTTTGTAAATAACGGGTTGTGTAGGTGCAAGAAGCATGTGAAGCAAGATACAAGATTGTTTCCTGAACAAAAGTATTGGATGGCCTTAAAGCTGCTCTCACTGTTGAGGTGATCATAAGTAATAAGTATTAAGGATAAGTCACCATAGGTATGTTGGGGGATAATCAAGTGATGATTAAAAGATTACACAATAAATAAGGCTCGTGAGAATAGTTTGTAGGTATCATGTCTTTTACAATTATGTAGTCATAAATATTGTTGCGACAAAATATGGGTTGTAGTTAAATTGTGTGAATGGGTCATGCCATCATTAATAATGCAATACATAGTGATTAGTATCATTGCATTAGGCTCCAATGGAGTGAAACTTTTTGTATGGTCATAAATACTCTCCAAATATATATAGCAAGGTAAAAGCATGATGGCAGTGAAAATTTCATTTGCGCATCCAACTTTGAAAATAAGAGATCTAATCATATGTTATTGTGTAACATAGAAGTCACATTCTTCAAATATTGATAAATATATTCTTAAATCAATGTAACACTACAAATGAGGGAAATGTCAAATTTTCTCTTTGTAACTTTTGATTACAATAGTGCAAAGCTAATATAGGAAGTTTTTTTTTTGTTAGAAAGGTCTTGTAAAATTTGCATATTTGATCTTATGTATACGGGTGACCTCATTTTACACCCTTAATTTGCAACATGACTTGTTATATGTGTAGTCAACTTGTGGCTTACATTTTTATCATGTAAAATTTGTGGATTTAATCTACACGTGTATGAGAGTGATCTCATGCTACACCCTTATTTCTGTAGCATACATTGTGATAGTTAATTTGTGCCTAGCATACCATTTAGTTAAGCTATATTCAATAATAATATGTTTGTTAGCATAGTTGAAAAACTTGAACTCCCCACGGACTCGACAATGACTTGACAAAAGAAAAAAAAAAGAAAAGGTAGTTTTGCATAAAAACAAAAAGAAATTAATGCATTTAGAGAACATAATTGATACATTACACATGCCATATGAATCTCAAACACTCAATATTTGAAATATCATCATAGTTGCAAACATTAAAATGTATAACAATAACGTAAGTTTATAAATGTTTACAAAATTAGATATACTGATATGTCCAAATGTGAAAAACAACAAACTAAAGACTACATCTTCCTCTTTCCTCTCTTAATATAACTCATTTTTTTAGGCCTTGAACTAGTAGGTGTCGAGGCATCTAAAGGAGTTCATTCTTCTTCTTCAACATCAAAGTCCTCGTCTTTGTTACCCTCCATCTCATTGGAATCATTCAATGTTGTTGCTTCTATTGTTGCACCTCTCTCTATGTTTGCAATATCTTCTTTGGTAAGGAGGACATCATCACCATCATCTTGTTCACTGATGGTACAATCACCTTATGGATCAATTTCGTCCAAGTCAATGGACTCATGTGAAACACCCTCCACCTTTCTAGTGTGAAAGTGAAGGTTATACTAAAAGAAGACAAGATCATTAAGTCTCTTTTGGGTCAACCTATTTCTCTTCTTCATGTGAATGTTCTCAAATACATTCCAATTTCGTTCACACCCAAAAGCACTACATGGCTGGGACAAAATACGAATGGCTTTTCTCTCTCCTATCAATGTTGTGAAGAGAGAGTCTCCCCTTAGCACCCTTGTAGATCTTTAACAATGAGCATTTCCAAATTCATAAATAAGAATTGTCAGACTCAAACTCAACAATGAACATTTCTAAATTCATGAATAATAAATAAGATATAACAAATCTCAAATCTCACCTCCAACTCATCAAGATCCTTGTCTCTCTAGTCACGGTCAGGAGCCATCTTATCACTGCATGTAATAACACCTTCCATGACCTCCTCATCAACCCTAAGGGCCCATTTGGTGCATGGATACCAAATGCCAGATATAGTCAATTCTGGAAGATGTTGCAATTCAAGAAGATACAAATTCTGAAAATGATTTCCGGAATATGGGATGACCTGTTTGGTTCACCCGGAAGATGACTAAGAAGATGCATAAGAAATTTTAATTATGTATTTTAATTTCTTTAAATTTGTGTGTATATATAAATATATGCACTCGTGTATATATACACATACACACGTGTATATGTGTATACATGTGTGTATATGCACACATATATACACATGCACACATGTGTATATATACACATGCACACATGTGTATATATACACACATACACACATGTGTGTGTATACACACAAATACACATATACACATGTGCATTTATATATACACACGTGTGTATATATACACACGTGCATTTATATATACACACGTGTGTATATATACACATGTGCATTTATATATACATGTGTGTATATATACACACATACACATACATATGTGTATATACACACGTGTATATATATACACAAATACACACGTGTATATACATATACACATACACACATACATGTGTGTATATACACACATACATGTGTGTATATACACACATACACATACATATGTGTATATACACAAATACACACGTGTGTATATACATATACACACATATACACACGTGTGTATATACACATGTATATATGCACATGTATATATACATCCTTATATATGTACACAAATACACACGTGTATATATACATATACACACATTTGTGTATATATACACACGTGTGTGTATACACACACATATATATACATCCTAATAACAATATAATATACATCCTTATAGTCATGGATCCCACAAAATATTAAATTTGGTTTTATAAAAATTGGAATTTCCAATTCCACCTATTTGAGTGGAAGATGAAATTCCCATTTTGGGGGCAAAATTGGAATTTCAAAATTCCAATTCCCATTTTTTGGATGGACACAAACATGGAATTACATTATCTGGAAATCTAATTCCAGAATTAGAGCTCATATACCATGCACCAAACGGGCCCTCAATGAAGTAGAATCTTGGATTCAAGTAGTATGCCAAGGCATGTATCAGTTGGTGGAGTTGGTTTGTCCACCTACGATCAATGATGTGCTAAAGGACTTTATTTTTTTAAATTTTTTTTGTCATAGTAATGTGAAATGGCCTCTTTGGCCCTATCCATGGCCTCATAAATAAAGCTCATTAGCATTCTCTCTCCATCCACCATACGGAGAACCCTTACCAAAGGTTTTGTCACCTAGAAAAATGAAAAAAAATCTTAAATTATTACAAAATTAACCCCTAAAAAAATAAGTAGATTATCTTGTATAAAGTTCATATTTGGATTTGTTACTTACCTAGATCAACTCATCTCCACTTTTGTTAAAACCATCATCAAAAACAACACTTACTATCTTGTCCGCCTCAAGTTTTTTGGAGTATGTAGACTACAACCAAGCATTAGACACAAATATTTTCTTAAGATGAGGAATGACACCAAGAATGATTTGCAATGTGAGAAAATGGCTAATTGTGTCAATTCTGGTTGCACAAGGTCCTTGCCATTTGTGTGTTTTCTCATCAAAGAGAGGACCCAAGTATGGTTGTAGATGAATTTGGTGACACTTTTAGCATCTTCAACCACCCTTTTCACCTAGCTAATTTTTTCAATGTCCTCTAACAACAAGTCTAAATAGTGTGCAGCTCAAGGACTCTATGTAATTTTGGGATGCCTCTCCATAAGCATTATACCTGCAAATAATATGCAGTTGCGTTGTCCATAATAATTTAGACAACATTGTCAACTCCAACTTCATGGATCACCTCATCTAACAAATTGCACAAAGTCTCTACAATTTTTATTTCATTTGAGACATCTATAGACTCAAGGAATACCATTGCACCATTAGAAGCCACCATGAAGTTGATGAGAGTTTTATTTCTTCCATCTGCCCATCCATCAGGTAAGATGTTGCATCCTTTTCTCTTCCAATTTTTTTTTTGTTCATCAACTACAACTTGTGTATTTCACACAACTTTCTCTAGCAATGGCCCACTGAAGTCATAATTGTTGGGACCTCAAACCCCTTGCATGCAGCTGTAAATGCGGTAACCGAACCTTCCTAATATGGGTTGTTCACAGCATTGAAAGACAAATTGTTGTAGTACCAAAAATTTCCTATTGCTACCATTGTTTTCTCATGTTTTTCTTTATTCCATCTTGTACCTTCAAGTGAAGGCTGTGCTCCTAGAACATTGCATGGAATTAAAAAAAGTTGGGTTTGATGAAAGAGGATTCTGAGTCTCAATAACCTCATCCTCATTGTTAGTACTAGATGAATTTAGTTGATAGAAGGTTGCACTTTTGCGAGTGTGACTAAGGGGAGTCGAACTTGATGCATTTGGATTCATTGCAGCTATCATGTCTTTTTTTTTTTTCCCTTTCTTCTTTTTGAAAGTCATATTCAACAAGAAGGGCCTTCATGTGTCTAATAATATCTAGAGTTCTTTTGGGTCAACCTTCCACACCTTGTCTAGATATTTTAGTAGTGTATTATTTTAATCTATTCACTCCACCTATCATCCATTTGTCACATTTCATACAAGTCACCTCTCCCATTTTATTTCCCTTTATTCCATACTTCCTTGCCTCATCTCTTGTTTTTCCTTATTTTGGGGTTGTGTTTCCCTTTCTATTTCAAGTTGACATAGTTGTTATAACATGAAAAAAATAAAAAAAATCAATAGGGTTTTATGGAAAAAAAAACCAAATTTTGGTAATGAATAATTTGATAAAGATAGTATTAAAAAACAAGATAAAAATGCAAGCAAATAAGTCAAAAAGGGAAATAGAAATTTTTTTGCTAGTATTTCCCCTTGTTTTTCAAGATTTTCTTGATTTCTAATAGATGGAAAAGAAAAAAAGAGTAGAAAAATTATTTACTTGGATGTATTTTTCTAATTTGATGTTAATTGTTCAATTTCTCTGAACCCTAAAACCTTGCAATTACCAAGAGCAAACAACAAATGGATAATTTTTTTTAAGAAAAAAACTTTATTACGAGGTTGGGTGTGTTGATTGGGCGATGCGAGTCCAGGTTGCAAACTCGTGAGTCCCAATGCAGGAATCACGTGATTGTTGGAGATTTGCCAGCAGACCAGTACTGACTATATGTTTGTCAATGATAATATCAGCATGGACATGATATCGGCATGATATCATGGGCGTAGAGGTTAACTGTTAGCATAGACAATTATATTGCAGTTGGAGTCAGCAGTGTTCCTAACAGAGTAACAGACAGTGTTCTGTGTATGGTTGTCCATATAGTTGTCCTATGGCATGCAGCCTTAAATATATGTTGAAGACATGTTAGTAATGTTTCAGTTATGGATGCATAGTCTGATGATGAACGCAAGTGAAGTTATGCAGTCGCTATTCGCCAGTAGCAGTTTCCTGTGTTTGTTCAGAAGAGCTGACAGAGATTTTATTGGTTCTTGAGTTGCGCCTATCTTGAGGGTATGCACCCTTGGAGTTAAGCTTGGAGAAGTGTTATTGACGTTCGGTTAAGAGCGCATGAGTTAATTCAGCTTACAGAGAAAGTTCCAGTTGTTTTGGTAGAGCCGACAGTGTGTAGCGTGCATCTACAATTATTTTATTAGACAGGTCCCATAATGAGTTGCGTGCATAATAGAGCCAACAAAATGTTTGTTGGAGCTTATTATGGTTTCTCTAATATGATTTCAAGGTGGTTCTAACAAGCCGAATTGATTATATCATTTGGAGGAAAGATATTTATAGGCAGTCATTTGTGATTGCTGGAGTGTGGTTCATGGTTGATTAAGCAGAGTGTGTGAAGTGTTGAGCCATCAGAAGAAGGTCTATGTGACCAAGTAAAGTACTTGTGCTGTTCATTAGAACTGATCCAGACAACAGGTCAAAGCACAGTTCACCAAGATCCAGATATAGTATATATCTATTATTTAGAAGGTTGTAGCCTTCACCCATTTGAGTAGTGAGCTCTCGGACAGTGCGTCCTCTCCCCTAACAGGGACAATTGTAAAAGACTCCTAACAGGGTCTGACCCTTAACCAAGTCTACTGTACTTAATATATTGTAAAGCTACTCCTAACAGGGTAAAGGATCTTCTAGCAAGGATCTTATACACTAGTACAGAATATTAGTGGGTATCAAGTCCCATTGGGGTTTTTACCTATTTGGGTTTCCCCGTAACCAAAATATTGGTGTTGTGTTCAAGTGTTCTTTCATTGTGTTTATGCTTTATGTTTAAGTATACTTAATTGGATAAAGAATTGAATCTTATAGATAACTGATTCACACCCCCCCCCTCTCAGTTATCTCTTGGGACTATTCCTAACAATTGGTATTAGAGCCAAGTACCTCGGAGAGAAAGTTTAACAGCTTGAGGTTGATTAGATGGCGTACTTTAGGAAAGAAAGTCCTAAGTTCGATGGAGAGAATTATCTTGATTGGAAGAACAAGATGGTAACCCATTTGCAGTGCATTGCTTTTGAAGTTTTTAATGTAACCATCAAAGCAGCCAAGATTCCTACCTTAGAAGACCTTGGAAAAGATGATGCTACTGACGCACAAAAGGAATTGCTTCATTATAATGCTAAAGAAGCCCTTATCAATGCCCTATCTGATGGTGAATTTTCAGAAGTAAAAAAGGTAGATACAACCCACAAAATATGGAAGCACCTAGAAGACACATTTGAAGGAGACAAACAAGCAAAGGATGCACGTAGAAAGACATGGAAGAAAAGATACAATGCATTAGAGATGCTGCCTGAAGAAAACATTAGAGCTTACAATCAGAGGATTAATGAAGCAGTTGCTGGAATCAGGAACAATGGTGGAGAGATATCAGAAGAGGACATTATGGATAAATTAATGACTGCTCTTACTCTTGAATATGAAAGCAAGATCAACATTCTTGATGAGACCATGAAGCTTACATCAAATTTCAAGAGAGAAACCTTGATCAACAAGATCTCAGATTTTGAAATTTCAAGATTGAAGACAGAACCAAAGAGTGAAACAACTTTCAAAGCAACAGTTCATTGTAAGAAATCTGCAAACACTTTTGGTAATTTTGATGATGATGATGAAGATAAAACACTAGATGATTTTATTGCTATGGTTGCCAAAAGAGAAAAGAAAGGAAAATATGAAGGTCAATTACCATTTAAGTGCTTTTCATGTAATAAGATTGGTCACTTTGCATCTAAGTGTCCCACCAGAGCTAAAAAGTTCAAAAAGGATTACAAGCCTAAGTATTCTAAGGAATTCTACTATGCTAAAGATGGAGTTTCAGATGAAGAATCAGGTGAAGAAGAAATTGGATTCATTGCTATTGTAGACAAGATGAATAGTAAGTCAGTTCCTAATGATGAGAAAGTAAATCAAGAGTTGGCATTGATTTCACAAGCTGACATAAGGACAGACTGGATTATAGATAGTGGTTGTTCACATCACATGACAGGTGATAAAGGCAGGTTTGTTCATTTGGACAAATACAATGGAGGTATGGTTAGATTTGGAGACAACACTCCTAAACCTATAGTTGGTAGAGGAGCCATCACTTTGGATGGAAAGAATAGTACTGATGATGCTCTTTATGTTGATGGGTTGAAACATAACATTCTCAGTGTTGGATAGTTACTTGGAAAAGGCTATCAGTTGGAGTTCAAAGATGACAAATGCATGATTAACAACAAAGATGGTGTTATGATTGCATCAAGCACAAAGACAAGAGGTAATGTTTTTCAGCTCAATTCAGAAGAAAGTTGTTTTGTTGCTAAAGTTGATGATAGTTGGTTGTGGCATAGAAGACTATGTTATATCAATTTTGATAACATAGTAAAGATAAGCAATGTTAAGGCAGTAAGAGATCTACCTAGCATAGAAAAACCAATTGATACTATATGCAGGGAATGTGTGATGGGGAAGCATGTGAGAAATTCATTCAGGAGCAAACAAAATTCAACAGAGAACAAGCTGGACCTGATTCATACAAACCTATGTGGTCCAACTCAAACAAGATCATACTGTGATGAAAGGTATTTCATTTTTTTTTTTGATGATTATACTAGGATGATGTGGGTTGCATTCTTAAAAGATAAGTCAGAAGTATTTGATAAGTTCAAAAAATTCAAAGCTAAGGTTGAGAATGAATCTGGACTAAAGATAAAGTGCTTGAGATCAGATAGAGGAGGAGAATTCACCTCTGACAGATTTTATGAGTACTATGAAGAACATGGCATAAAGAGATAGTTAAGTGCACCTAGAACACCTCAGCAAAATGGAATTGTAGAGAGAAGGAATAGGATCATCCTTGATACAATGTGCACCATTATGATAAAAGGAAAAGTTGCACACACCTATTGGAGAGATACGGTCAATACAACAGTCTATACCATCAATAGAATTCAATTGAGGCCTGGCGCAGACAAAACACCTTATGAGCTATGGTTTGGTAATGTTCCCATAGTAAAATACTTCAGAATATTTGGAAGCAAGTGCTACATCAAGAGGGATGAAGCAGTAGGCAAGTTTGATGCAAGAAGTGATGAAGGTATTTTTCTTGGTTTCTCTACTAAAAGTAAAGCTTATAGATGTTTCAATTTAAGATTGAAAAATATCATTGAAAGTGCTCATGTAAAGATTGATGAAAAGTTTATGATTCAAGAAAGATATCATGATTACTCACCCATGATTGAAGAAGAACCTAGACCCTCTTCTAGTGAGATAGTTATTGAAGAAATGTTTGACAGTATTGATGTGTTATTGAATGACCCTGAGACAAGTGAAGAAAATACTCCTAAGGCTGATGAGTCAGCATCACCTAAAGTTCCAAAATTTACATCAAGAAATCATTCCAAGGCAAACATCATTGGAGATTAGAGCGGCAAAGTCTTAACAAGATCACAAGCAAAGAACTCAACTAGCAATGAAGTGGTATGTTTAGTATCTCAAATTGAACCTTTAAGTGTTGAAGATGCATGTAATAATTCAGATTGGCATGATGCTATGAAAGAACTTGATCAGATTGTTAAGAATGACACTTGGGAACTGGTCCCTAGACCTAGTGATAAAAATGTGATTGGAACAAAGTGGATATTCAGAAATAAGATGAATGAAGATGGTACAGTAGTAAGAAACAAAGCAAGATTAGTATGTAAAGGATATGGCAAAGATAAGGCATTGATTATTCAGACACATTTGCACCTGTAAGTAGATTAGAAGCTATTAAGTTGTTTTTAGCTTATGCTACAGTTAAAAACTTCAAAGTTTATCAGATGGATGTCAAATCAACATTCTTGAATGGAGACTTGAAAGAAGAAGTGTACATTGAGCAGCCAAAAGGATTTACCTTATCAGATAGACCTGATATGGTATGCCAATTTAAGAAAGCCCTTTATGGACTTAAGCAAGCTCCTAGAGCATGGTATGAGAGACTAGATGGATACTTAACAAATATTGGTTTCAAGAAAGGAGCAGCATATTGTAATCTATTCATTAGAGAGACATCTAAAGGTTTGCTTCTTATAGCTATATTTGTTGATGACATTATCTTTGGAGGTAATGACAAACTTAGTGCTAAATTTTTCAAAGAAATGTAGAATGAGTTTGAGATAAGTATGATTGGTCCTATCAAGTACTTTTTGGGACTAAATGTGTAGCATACAGAAAAAGGAATTTTCATTAATCAATCAAAGTATGTGAAAGAGATACTGAAGAAATTCAAGATGGATGATTGCAAGCTAGTAAGAACTCCTATGATCACTGGATGCAAGCTTACAAAAGAAGATGACTCACTAGTAGTAGATATAACATTGTATAAGTCTATGATTAGTAAACTCATCTATCTTACTCAGACTAGACCTGATATTTCCAATGCAGTTGGCATAGTTGGAAGATTTGCAACAGAGCCTAAACAAAGTCACCTCATGGTAGTAAAAAGAATATTCAGATACTTGCAGGGCACTATAGATTATGGTCTATGGTATCCTAATTCAGAAAATGTTGAGCTTCATGTGTACACTGATGCAAATTGGGCAAGATGTGTTGAAGACAGAAAGAGTACTTCAGGTGGAGCAGTGTTTCTTGGTGATAGACTTGTCACCTGGACAAGCAAGAAACAAAATTGTATTTCTCAGTCAACAATAGAAGTGGAGTATGTTGCAGCAGCCTTGAATTGCTTTACAATTGTTTGGATCAAACAGATGATAAAGGATTTTGGAATTCAAATTGATTCTCCTATTATTATTCACTGTGATAACACTAGCACTATCAATATGTCAAAGAACCCTATGATGCATGCAAAGAAAAAGCACATTGAGATCAAGTATCACTTCCTAAGAGAGAAAGTGGTAGAAAAAGAAGTCAAGTTGGACTATGTGAGTACCAAAGAATAGTTGGTAGATATATTCACAAAGCCCTTGCCTAAGGATACTTTTGAGTATCTCAAGGAGAAGTTGAGAGTCATTCCCTTCCCTATTTCTACTTAGAAGAAAGAAGGAAAGGCATCAGTCCTTTGGACTGGTGGAAAGTTGACTACTCTACCTCAGGAGTAGTACTGGTGCTTACAATGAATGGCGCCCTTTTCCATTGATGTCAAATGGGGAGTATATATAGAGTCATGAAAAACATAAGTAAAAAGAGGAGTAATGTACTAAGGGGGAGAAACATTCAGTTATGACAGCAGTACAATTGAGGAAATGGAGAATATTAAAAAATATTGCTGTAGATGGAGGATTCATCTTTGGGGGAGTTTTAAAGAGGAAATGGAGAATGTTATAAAAGAAATGTTCATTTGGGTTGGTGGTGGTTTTTCATTCCACATGTTGCCATCAATGCCAAAGGGGGAGATTGCTGGAGATTTGCCAGCAGGCTAGTACTGACTATATGTTTGTCATTGATGACAACATATGGAAAGTAGCATGCGTGGAAGTCTTATATAGTAAGCTTTCAGTATATGTAGCATGGACATGATATCAGCATGATATCATGGGTGTAGAGGTTAACTGTTAGCATAGATAGTTATATTGCAGTTGGTGTTAGCAGTGTTCCTGATAGAGTAACAGACAGTGTTCTGTGTATGGTTGTCTGTACAGTTGTCCTATGGGCGTGCACCCTTGGATATATGTTGAAGACATGTTAGTAATGTTTCAGTTATGGATTCATAGTCTGATGATGAATGCAAATGAAGTTATGCAGTTGCTATTCGCCAATAGCAGTTTCCTGTGTTTGTTCAGAAGAGCCGACAAAGATTTTATTGGTTCTTGAGTTGCGCCTATCTTGAGGGTATGCTGTTAAAGTATGTAGCTTCACTCAGATAAAATTCATTGTTATCTTAGAACATTGAATGATCATTTATATCAATATATATATGTAATAGTTATATATATTAATATTACTATATATATTATTAGTATAAATGAATATATAAGTTATATTAATCTTATAGTAACTAATTATTAATAGACATGTCTTCTTATCATTGTCTTGTATAAAGTACAAAGAGATCGATGCATTTGGAAAATATAGACAATACAACAATGCCATTACATTTGCAATCGATCCTAAAACTTAACATGGTATCAAAGCAAGGTTTGCAAATGTATGGAAGAATTTGATAATTTCATGAAAATTCTAAAGATACGAAGAAAACGTATGTATTAATGGAAGTCCTCTGTCTTAAAGAAACAACGCAGTTCCAAAAATTAATCATAAAAGGAGTATGGAATGGAAAAATGAGACACCGATTTTCATAAGGCGGTGTTCTTTTAATGATCAAACACATTTGCGATAGTTGATCATTGATCATTCTTGTGTGTTTATGCGAGAGACCCAAATAGCGGGCTTGAGAAAATAGTTAGTTATTCTTTGATAATAAGGGGAGAATGGAGAGCATGTAACTATCGAAGGTGATCGAGTCTGGTCCCGTTGAGAATCCGAGAGCACCCATCTCATAGACGGAAGCTAGAAAGTGTTCCATGTAAAGTTGGGTTGCTGACAAGAATGTATAAGGTTCAAGGGAGAATGCCCAAGCTTGAAAGAATGATAGTGGAAATATCTCGACAGTCGCAATGTCGAGTTGAATAAGAAATTATGAATCTCCTTAGAAGATCACCTCGCATTCATACCTTAAGCATCATCGCACACACGTAAAAAAAAAAGAAAAGAATTTCGTGTTGAATACACGACAAGGATGCAGATCCGTGTGTAGTCCAATGATTGAGTTGGCAAGTCAAAGAAGGTACGATGCATAAAGAGAAATTCAATTATAAAAGGTGGTAAGAATGATATGTTTGGAGGACGTCATTGCAGAGTGTTTTATTCAAGAAGATAGCCAAGTTGATCAGTCTCGGTCTGCAAAGAAGTTGATAGATTGAACAAACGTCACCGAGGGAGATGAATACAGATATTCATCAACTTCGATAGTGATGCCGGTTCGAATACGTTGTAGTGGAGGACACACATATAGAAATATTAGCAGATGAATTGGGCTCACCTTATGGAAAGGAAATAATTGAAACTAAAAGCTTCAGGAGGAAAGCATAAAGACATTTTCATTCAGAGGGAGTCTACGAATTTAAAAGGAGGTTAAGAGGTTGATGAACTTGAGCTTCAGAGGGAGAAGATAAATGAGATGGTTAAGTCAACTTGTGACAATCTCGATCGTATTGATTAAGAGGGAGTTTCACTATTGAAGGTGAAACACTTATGAGGTAAATCTGATTTATTTGATTATTATACTAATGGAATTATTTAATGCTGTATGGGCCCTGTGTAAATCATGAAGAAGTGACGACTTCCAAGTGATTATCACTTGTATTTTTTATGTTATTGAAAGGTGAAGATCTTACAATAACTATCTTTTATCATGATAGACCTCATGTGATGGCTGAAACAGATCATGATAAATGAATTATTACATGGTGGATTGAGTTCCTTAAAAATGACCATGATCTCGTACTGTGATAGTCATCATGTGATGTTGAAATAGATCACAGTACTAAAGGTGATAGCCATCATGTGATGCTAAAATAGATCACCGGTACCTAGCTATTGTGATAGTCGTCATGTGACGCTGAAACAGATCACAAATATTGAAGGTGATAGTCATCGTGTGACACTGAAACAAATCACTGGTACTTATATTGTGATAGTCATCATGTGATGCTAAAATAGATCACAATTATTGAAAGTGATATACATCATGTGATGTTGAAATACATCACTGATATTATTTAGTTGATGTTTTGTAAAACCATATTACTGACTTTTATCTTCCCTAGCTAAGAGGGAGTGTTAAAGTATGTAGCTTCGCTCAGATAAAAGTCATTGTTATCTTAGAACATTGAATGATTATTTATATCAATATATATATGTAATAGTTATATGTATTAATATTACTATATATATTATTAGTATAAATGAATATATAAGTTATATTAATCTTATAGTAACTGTTATAGACTGAATTTGCTCCTCTGATCTCAAGCTCTCGTGGTCTTGATAATCTAGTATAACATGGGAATCATCTCAAGGTTGTGGGACCTTTTGCTAACCGAGATGAGACCTCCAGATTCTAGGTTGGTTCCTCTTGGATAATCACCCTGATTTGCTCTTAGACAGGAAATGTAAAACTTTTGAGGGAAAGGGATAGGAGTGCATGAAATGGAAATAACTAAAAGCAAATCTATCCTACCAGGTGATACACCAAAACTAGGGGCTTGGATCTCAGTATAGAGGAATGAAACCAGTGAGAGGCTTAGGTCTGGGAGATCACGACTTACTGAATAGGCTGGCATAAGTATTTCATAAGATGGCCTAAAAATTAGACACAACCTATGACCTGCAAGTAGACATTCTCTTCAGCAAAAGGGGGCACAGGAATGAGACAGAATGACAGGGGGCTGAAGAATACCCACAAACTCACTCAGATCAGATCAGACATAGTAGTGCACATTCAAACTGAAAGTAAGAGGAATCAGGGAAACTAAGAATCACTGAAAGCATTCATAAACTTCAATCCAATAAGAGATAATGCAAACAGGGAAACACAAGGACATGAAAGACTGTCACAAAAATGCCTCTGCAATGCTTGTATTATCAATGGGAATTTTACAACCATAGAAAGCCAAAGGGGCAAAAATGCCACAAATTGCTCTCTGAGAAAGAAAAACTCTTCCCTTTTACAATTGGCCAATTCTCCTTTACTACAAGCTCCAAAAATCAATATATACATCCCCTGCACGCAGGCAGGAATTAAATTTCTTTTTTTTTAGGGCTACATAAATATGCATTATAATAATCAACCCTAAAACAGTCGCTTCTGATCATAAATGTGCTCTACAAATATCCATGCCAAATCAGATATATCGTTTGCATGTCCATGCTTGATCCTACTCGTAGACAAAAAACCTCATCCATCTACCTCTCTACAAGCTAGACTCTATCATGACTGCTCAAATCTGATCTCAGATCCTCGCAAAGACCCCAAAATGGTAGTCTAGATAACTCTACACATTCTTCTAACTGCAACCGCCCTGGCGACATCAACTCTCAGCTACTCGCACCGCTGCGACCATCCCCTGTCAGAAGAAAGCCCATAAAAAACAATAGGCCGCACTGCCTTGAAATGAACCTGGTCGCATGATCGCATGAGGCTAGGAAGCCACATGCGATCATGTGACTGCCCTTGTTATACTGTCTCCGCTTGACAAAGCAATGGTCGCATGATCGCATGAGGCTGAAAGGCTTCATGCGATTACGTGACAACCCTTTGAAACCTGCCTCCGCCTTGCCACATAAGACATCTGGGCCCGCAAGAACTACCACCTCAGTCCAACCCTTAGCACGTGGCCCAACAAGAGTTGACCACATTGGTTGGACCCATAGGAACACCACCCGAAAACACGCTAACCGCTGACGGTTTGTCGCATTGTCGCATGGGCTCAGAAGAGCCCATGCGATCATGCGACCAACCACATGATGATAGCCACTGACCGCCACCTCGCTTGAAATCAGACTGCTTACCGCTTGTCGCATGATCACATGCAGCCAGGAAGGCCTATGCGATCATGCGACAACGTCAACTTGTGACCCTTGCCTTCAACGCTGCTGGCTTGTAACCACCATAACCACAGGTGGTTAGTCACATGGGTGCATGGGATCGGAAGATCCCATGTGATCATGTGACAAACTGTCAGATGTTAACCACTGACCGCTGCATCACATCGGAAGGAAGATCGACGGCTATCGTTACACTGCGCGCTTAAATAGGCAACATCTTTCCTTAGCGGTGTAGCGACAACCACAAGATTTTTTTGAGCTTTAACCTTTATAGATGGAGGATGGGCCCACCGACAGGTGTCATCCTATCACATGATCCCAAGGGCAAGGAATATTCCTTGCAAACATGCGACAACCACAAAATTTTGAGGAAACCCAGCCACCGAGCCCATAGGTCGGAGTTGTGCACCTAGAAAAATGCAGACGCCAGAGAAGTGTAAAGTGCAGAAGGGGTCGCAAACACAAAAGGTTTTCGAGTGAAGGTTGAAAACACACTAAATTTTTAGAGTGGAGGTCGAAAACACACTAAATTTTTAGATCAAAAAGGCAGAAACATCCTAAGCCTGCAGGGAGGAGGTCGAAAACACACTAAGTTTTCGACACTTGAGCATTTCATTGGAAAACAGAACTGTGGTCGAAAATGAATGAGACAAAAATTTTGGGCAACATTTTGGCGACCTCTGCGGGAAGTCAGCCTGCTAGACATTTAGACCAGTTGCCTTAAAGCAATCCATTGGGCATAGGAGTCATTTCTCGAGCATAAAAACTTGGCAGGGACAAAAACCGAACCGGGAGGACAAACCTGTGCACGTTGCACTTCTTGGAAAACAGGGAAAAACTAAACTAGAAAGTTGGAAGAAAGTAGGAAAAAAAATATTTACAAGATTTTACAAGAAGGACCTACAGAGAGGGATTAATCTCAAAGCAAGGCTTCAAGTGGAAACCATTCGCTGAGATCAGCAGGGCATCTCCTTCAAGGATTGAAAGTTGAAAAGTGTTAGATCCTCTGCACTCTGTTATAACAAATGGCCCACCCCAAAAGGAATCAAACTTTGTGTGCTTGCCAGGTTTTGACCTGAACTCATCCCATTTGAGAATTACATCTCCAACCTTGAAGTTTCTGACCCTGGCTCTTTTATCAAAGTTTCTTTTTGTTTGATTTTGATGGAATGCCATATCTTGCATTGATTTATCTCTGATCTCTTCTAGCTCCATCAATTGGGCATATCTGGTTTGCATAGGATCACTTTCTTGAAACAAGGCATACTGAGTGGCTAAGTCCAAAGCTGGTAATTCAGTTGAAATAGATAACTTAGCCTCTCTACCATACACCATGTATGGGGAATTACCAATGATTTTCTTTGGAGTAATTCTATCTAACCACAAGGCAGATCTCAATTTAGTATGCCAATCCCTCTAACTGTCTTGCAGGGTCTTTTTGATTATTCTAATCAGTTTCTTATTTGTTGATTCTACCAAACCATTCCCCTGAGGATAGTAATTGGAACTTGTATTCAGATAAATGCCCTTCTTGATTGCCCACTCTGAGACTTTGAGGCCTGTAAATGCTAATGCATTGTCTGAAACTATAGAATCTGGAATGCCAAATCTATGAATAATGTCATCATAAAAACTTAAAACAACACTCTCATTAGCTTCTTTTAAAGTAACTGCTTCTATCCACCTAGTGAAATAATCGGTTGTAGTGATTATCCACTTGTGTCCTGCACTAGATGGAGGGTTAATCATGCCAATGAAATCTATACCCCACTTCATAAAGGGCTACTCTGTTTTGACTGGCTGTAGGGGTAGAGTTGCAAATCTTTCTTTCCCTGCAAAAATAGCACATTTGACGCACCTTCTAACATAATCATGACTATCTTTGAAGATAGATGGCCAATAGTATCCAGCCCTCATGATCTTAAAAGTTGTAGTCCTAGGAGAGAAATGGCCACTAGAAGCTCCATCATGAAACTCAAATAAGACATCTGCAACCCTTTCTAAATCTATGCATTTTAGAAGGACACCATTGTGATCCTTTTTGAAAAGAATTTCATCTATCAGCACAAAAGGAACAGATTGTAACCTGTAATACCTCCTTTTTGCTGAATCTAGGCCTGCAGGATATTGTCCTGTCTTCAAATAATTGATCATATTAGGAAACCAACTAGTTGCCTTGGCTTGCTCTCTTGTAGAATGCACCACCAGAGATGCATCTATGTATTCCAATTTCTTTGAAATTTCATCTTCTACCAGATGCTCACAAAGACCTCTTCCTCTAACCAGCTTGGTAGTTTGAATATCTATGTCATATTCCATCACCTTAGTGATCCAACCAGCTCTTTTTTCATTTAGGTCCTTAGAAAGCAAAAATTCCTTGACACTTGGATGAGTAACCATCAAATGCACCTTGCTATGGGTTAAAAAATGTCTAAATTTTTTGAGGCTTTTTACCATAGCCAGAACATGTTTTTCTACAAAAGAGTATCTTTGTTCATACTCTTCTAAACCCTTGCTAAAGAAAGCAATGGGCTGCTCCAATCCTTCAGCATTTTCTTGAGTCAACATCACAGATATAGCATCATGACCCCCATAAGCATAAATGATAAAATCTTTATTGAAATTCAGGTTTAGGAGAGCAGGAGCTTCTGTTAAGGCTTCTTTAATAGCTTGGAAGTTAACTTTTTCTTCTTTGGTCCAACTGAAGGCTGAACCCTTCCTCAACATGGCTGTCAAAGACTTGAGTAACTCTGCAATGTTAGGCAAGAATCTCCTAACAAAGTTAATCTTTCCTATGAAAGATTGGAGTCCTTTCTTGTGATGTGGTAATGGTAGTTCTAAGATGGCTGCAATTCTCTCAGGATCCACTGTAATTCCTTCTTTGGATACTACATATCCCAATAGTTTTCCTTCATGAACTGCAAACACACATTTCTTGGGATTAAGGGATATCCCAAATTCTCTGCATGTTTCAAAAATCTGCCTCAAATGTCTGATGTGGTTTACTGCATGCTTTGAGTAGACAATTATGTCATCTAGGTAGACCAACACAAACTTGTACATGAGGCCCTTAAAGGCCATGTCCATTGCCTTTTGAAATGTAGCACCTGCATTTGAAAAACTGAAGGGCATCTTCTGATATGCCATGGTTCCCCACTTGGTTGTAAATGCAGTCTTATATTGATCCTCTTCTTTCACTAAGATTTGATTGTATCCTAAATAGCCATCCAACAATGAGAATCTCTTAGATCCAGAGACACATTGCAGAATTTGTTCCATAGAGGGTAGTGGATGGCGGTCTTTTAATGAGGCTCTGTTCAAATCCCTGAAATCAACACATAACCTCAGCTCCCCATTCTTCTTCCTGATAGGAACAAGGTTGGAAACCCAACTAGTATGTTTGATGGGGTAGATGATGCCACTTTCTATTAGTTTGAGTACTTCCTTATGCATAAGTGGTTCAAGCTTGGGATTAACAGGCCTTTGTTTTTGCCTTACTAGTTTAGTATTAGGCTCCAATTCAATAGTGTGCTGAGCAAGGGTAGGATCAAAACCCTTAAGGTCTCCATACCCCCATGCAAAAACATCATTGAATTCTCTGAATAATTTAGTGTAAGCTTGCTTTTCTGAATTAGTGTTTACTTTTCCAAATTGTAGGCTCTTACCTGGTTCCAACTCTAATTCAGCACAATGTTCCTGTTGGACTACCAGGCCAACTTTATTTTTCTTGACTTCATCATCCTTGTTGAAGATAGTCTCTAAGGTGACAAGACCTTTAGGCATCTTGTTGGATCTAAGTTGTATCACTTGATCACCATAGTTCTGTGATAACCTCTTTTGATTGTGCCTTGAAAAGACATCTTCTTCAAACAAGAACTGCAGAATTTGTTCATCATTGTCAAACACTTGCCAACTAATATTATTATCTGGAATTGAAGGTCTAATAATAATCTTGATGTGTTTCTGATCTGCCTCTTTTGAAATGCTATTGGGGATGTCAAACTGAGATCCAATAGCAACTAACCTATCAGCGTTTTGATTTAACTTTCTAGGGATAGCAAGGATATTGAAAGCATGGAAATCTTCAATTGCATCCCAAACTCTATGTTTGTATGCTTTCATGACATCATTTTTGGTTGCACTCATCCCTCTTACTTGGCTGACAACAAGTTCACTGTCACCATACACTTTTAACGCTTTAAGCCCTCTTTTTCTAGCCCTTTCTAGTCCATTAACCAGACTTTTATACTCTGCAGTGTTACTGGTGTAGGAAAAACTGAATCTAAAGGCAGTATAATACCTTTCTCCTTTAAGGGACACCAGCATAGTGCCTCCACCAGAACCATGTCTACTCCTAGCTCCATCAAAGAATAGTTCCCAGACCTGACTATCCCGATTATCCGAATCAGTGTATTCTTTGAGAAGGCTTGGTTCTATGGCTCCACTTTCTTGAATCAGATAACTCCCCAAACCAAAATCCCAAAAAAAACTCTCTTGGATCTCTGAGGTTCTTTCATCTAGGAGAATATCAGGGATATTCTCTATTTTGGTGCTTGCTTCACTAGTGGTTGGGAAATTATTGTCATCAAATATAGGACAATTAGTATTGATGGAATTGGACACATATGGCTCTATATGATGTATCACTAAGGCTTCTGATTTAATGGTGACTTGGTACCATACCTTGTATGAAAGAGCATGTGAGACCAGTCGGAAGAAAGATAACCTGCTATCTTGGCTGTGAACTCTCTTGAGAGACATATGGCAAACAATGCAGGAAGATTTATGATATATATGTCAAGGAGAATGGAAAAATTAGGACTAGCATGGAGAAATAGACTGGTGTCCTTGGCCACACCTATAGTACTGACTGAGGATCCATCAAGTTGTGTAACCTTCTTTTGGAAGGGTTCATATTTAAGTCCTAATTGATCAGCCACTCTCTTGGGCATTACAGTGCTAGTAGCTCCACTATCTACCATACAATTATGCACTAAAGATTTCCCAATAATTAAAGATATGTAAAAGGGAGGTGGCTTTAAATTCCTACCTTGCATGGTATTGGCCTTGGAGTTACTAGTTGGAGTCTCCTTTTCTTGATCAGTGTTGACCAACACTGGTTTTGCAGTTTCTTTTGCAGGTTGAGGATTTGCTGCCTCTCTCATGGCCTTCTCCAAAATTTTAGGTTGTCCTGGAATCGAAAAAGAGTCCCACATAGACATGGTGACATTCACCTTCTTCATGTTGTCTACAATATTATAAGGTGCCACAGTGTGTACTCTTTGTTGTGCTTTTATTATGATAGGTTCTGCCTCTTTTGGAACTTGGCCTTCTTTGCTTGTGATGACAGGGGTCTCCTTGGATGTGATAGGGGCAACTTGCTGCAATGGTTCTATAGATGTAGTGGCCTTAGAACCAGAATCTGCTCTCTCCATGTCTTGGGCCCTTCTCTTTGCTCTTGTGTAGGCAACAAAAGCAGCCTCATCATTGACTCCATTGAAATCTAGTTACCCAATTGAAAAGAGCAGTCTCATTCTCTTGTGTTTCTTGTTGAGGAGTTGTCCCACTAGAAGGAGCTTCTGCTTGAGCTTGTGAAGCATTTTGAACCATTAGTGCTTGGTTCATCCATCCATTAGAACACGTAGCCTAATTGTAGGGCTGATTGCAAGGGAAACACCATTCATTATCCATGGCCATATTGTTTTGACTAGGAACCATATCCCTGACTGGATTTACGAAATTAAGAGGTGCAAGGTTATATGGTTGCAATGGTCTTTGATTAAAATTTTATCTTTTCCCTTGATAGCCTCTTTGGTATGGTGGCCTATTTTGTTGATAAGGCTATCCTTGATTTTGGTATTGCTGATTAGGACTTTGGCCTTGTGATTGGAAGGGTGGCCTGATGCCTTGGTTTTGTTTCTTCAAGTTTGTGACCTCTTTGGTTAGAGTCTGCAACAAGTTTGTCATTTCTTGTATACTAGTTTGTTGACTACTCTTCACCTCTTGCAACTCTTGGGAGAAATTTGTTGCAGCGTGTTCTTGACCACTGGTACTAGCTTGAGTTGCTGAAATTGTGGAAATAGGGGTAAATGGGGGTACCTGTGTAGGTGCAATGGGCTGGAGACTAGGGAAGATAGGCATGGGAGATCTTCTCTATATCATGCCTGCTTGGATCAAACAATTTTCAGCTCTGACAATAGTGTCAAAGGCCTGGGGTAAAGTGGTACCACCCATAGACTGGATCATGACAGAGATTTGTTTATTCAGACTTTGCAAGTAGTACAAGAAGGCATGGTTAGCTGATGGTCTTACAGAGACTGGGATTCTATTCCATGTTTTAAGGAATCTACTATTATAATCTGTCATTTGCTCTTGAGGGTCTCTCTTTATAGTTGTTAATTGCTCAAATAGAGACAAATTATCTGATTTATCCTCAAAATGCTTGCTTAAGGCATCCCCTAATTCATCCCATGAAGTAATAGAACCAACAGTTAAAGTTATAAACCACTCTAGAGCCTTACCTTTCAGAGATGCTGCTAATAATTTGGTGGCCACATCCTCTTGGGTAATGTTGTGTATGCTGCAAATGGTGGTCACATCTCTTATTTGCTCAAAGGCTGTTGTCTGTCCCTCCCCTGTGAAATCAGGTATACTCTTTAATGCCACCAAGGGTACATCATGATGCACTGCAAAATTTAATGGGCTCCCCTGATTGAAAGGTGCAAAGGTAAAATTTCTAGCCATTGTAGGAGGTGTAACTTGAAGATTAACAACTATATGAGCTGTATTTGCTAGATTTGGATCTTCTTCTTCTTCTAGATCTCTGGTCAGAGATCTAGCTCTTCTTTTGAAATGAAAGAGGAAAGGTCTCCTCTCTAAAGTATCAGGAGGTGTAGATTGGACTCTTCTTGCAGGAGACTCTCTCTGAGTTGACCTGCCTTTGGAGCTTTTTTTTTAGGGCAACTCTAAAAATTCAGTAGGCTTTGAGCTTCTAGTCTCAATCTTTCTCATAAACCTTAAACAAGGTTGGCCTGAAACTTTGAAAACTAGTGGAGCCGCTAGATATACTTGGTAGAAAAACCTCTAAAGGTCTATATTATGCAATCTGCATATCAGAGATGACATAATTTTCAATAAATGAACTTCTTTACGGTCCCACCAGGCGTGCTAGAAATGTTATACATTGAATTTGTGCCTCTGATCTCAAGCTCTCGTAGTGTTGATAATCCAGTATAACATGGGAATCATCTCAAGGTTGTGGGACCTTTTGCTAACTGAGATGAGACCTCCAGATTATAGGCTAGTTCCTCTTGGATAATCACCCTGATTTTCTCTTAGAAGAGAAATGTAAAACTTTTGAGGGAAAGGGATAGAAGGAGTGCATGAAATGGAAATAACTGAAAGCAAATCTATCCTACCAGGTGATACATCGAAACTAGGGGCTTGGATCTCAGTATAGAGGAATGAAACCAGTGAGAGGCTTAGGTCTGGGAGATCACAACTTACTGAATAGGCTAGCATAAGTATTTCATAAGATGGCCTAAAAATTAGACACAACCTATGACCTGCAAGAAGACATTCTCTTCAGAAAAAGGGGGCACAGGAATGAGACATAATGACAGGGGGCTGAAGAATACCCACAAACTCACTCAGATCAGATCAGACATAGTAGTGCACATTCAAACTGAAAGTAAGAGGAATCAAGGAAACTAAGAATCACTGAAAGTATTCATAAAATTCAATCCAATAAGAGATAATGCAAAAAGGGAAACACAAGGACATGAAAGACTATCACAAAAATGCCTCTGCAATGCTTGTATTATCAATGGGAATTTTACAATCGTAGAAAGCCAAAGGGGCAAAAATGCCACAAATTGCTCTCTAAGAAAGAAAAAACTCTTCCTTTTTACAATTGGCCAATTCTCCTTTACTATAGGCTCCAAAAATGAATATATACATCCCCTGCACACAGGTAGGAATAAAAAAAATAAAATTTAGGGCTACATAAATATGCATTATAATAATCAACCCTAAAATAGTCACTTCTAATCATAAATGTGCTCTGCAAATATCCATGCCAAATCAGATATATCATTTGCGTGTCCATGCCTGATCCTACTCATAGACAAAAAACCTCATCCATCTACCTCTCTGCAAGCTGGACTCTGTCATGACTGCTCAAATCTGATCTCAAATCCTTGCAAAGACCCCAAAATGGCAGTCTAGATAACTCTACACATTCTTCTAACTGCAACCGCCCTGGCGACATCAACTCTCAGCTACCCGCACCGCTGCAACCATCCCCTATCAAAAGAAAGCCCATAAAAAACAATAGGCCGCACTACCTTGAAATGAACCTGGTCGCATGATCGCATGAGGCTAGGAAGCCACATGCGACCATGCAACTGCCCTTGTTATACTGTCTCCTCTTGACAAAGCAATGGTCGCATGATTGCATGAGGCCGAAAGGCTTCATGCAATCATGCGACAACCCTTTGAAACCTACCTCTGCCTTGCCACATCAGACATCTAGGCCCGCAAGAACTACCACCTCAATCCAACCCTTAGCACGTGGCCCAATAGGAGTTGACCACATCGGTTGGACCCATAACAACACCACTCGAAAACACGCTAACCACTGACAGTTTGTCACATGGTCGCATGGGCTCAGAAGAGCCCATGCGATCATGTGACCAACCACATGATGCTAGCCACTGATCACCACCTTGCTCAAAATTGAATTGCTTACCGCTTGTCACATGATCGCATGTGGCTAGGAAGTCCTATGCGATCATGTGACAACGTCAACTTGTGACCCTTGCCTTCAACGCTACCAGCTTGTAACCACCGTAACCACAGGTGGTTAGTCACATGGGTGCATGGGATCGGAAGATCCCATGCGATCATGTGACAAATCATCAGATGTTAACCACTGACCACTACATCACATTGGAAGGAAGATTGACGACTGTCGTTACACCACACACTTAAATAGGCAACATCTTTCCTTAGCGGTGTAGCAACAACCACAAGATTTTGCCAAGCTTTAACCTTTGCAGACAGAGGATGGGCCCACCGATAGGTGTCATCCTATCACATGATCACAAGGGCAAGGAATATTCCTTGCGAACAAGCGACAACCACAAGATTGTGAGGAAACCTAGCCATCGGGCCCACAGGTCGGAGTTGTGCACCTAGAAAAATGCACACGCCAGAGAAGTGTAAAGTGCAGAAGGGGTCGCAAACACAAAAGGTTTTCGAGCGAAGCTCAAAAACACACTAAATTTTTAGAGCGAAGGTCGAAAACACACTAAATTTTTAGAGCGGAGGTCGAAAACACACTAAATTTTCGAACCAAAAAGGCAGAAACATCCTGAGCCTGCAGGGAGGAGATCAAAAACACACTGGGTTTTCGACACTTGAGCATTTCATTGGAAAATAGGACTGTGGCCAAAAATGAATGAGAGGGAAATTTTGGGCAACAGTAACTAATTATTAATAGACATTTCCCTTGAAATGAATAGACATGTCTTCTTATCATTGTCTTGTATAAAGTACAAAGAGATCGATGCATTTGGAAAATATAGACAATACAACAATGCCATTACATTTGCAATCGATCCTAAAACTTAACATATGTGCCCTTGGAGTTAAGCTTGGAGAAGTGTTATTTATGTTAGGTTAAGAGCACATGAGTTAATTCAGCTTACATAGAAAGTTCCAGTTGTTTTGGTAGAGCCGATAGTGTGTAGCGTGCATCTACAATTATTTTATTAGACAGGTCCCAAAATGAGTTGTGTTCATAATAGAGCTGACAGAATGTTTGTTGGAGCTTATTATAGTTTCTCTAATATGATTTCAAGGTGGTTCTAATAGGCCGACTTGATTATATCATTTGGAGGAAAGATATTTATAGGCAATCATTTGTAATTGTTGGAGTGTGGTTCATGGTTGATTAAGCAGAGCAGAGCAGAGTGTGCAAAGTGTTGAGCCATCAGAAGAAGGTCTATGTGACCAAATAAAGTACTTGTGCTATTCATTGGAACTGATCCAGATAGCATGTCAAAGCGCAGTTCACCAAGATCCAGCTATAGTGTATATATGTTATTCAGAAGGTTGTAGCCTTCGCCCATTTGAGCAGTGAGCTCTTGGATAGTGCGTCCTCTCCCCTGACAGGGTCTGACCCTTAACCAAGTCTACTATACTTAATATATTGTAAAGCTACTCCTAACAAGGTAAAGGATCTTCTAGCAAGGATCATTATACACTAGTATATAATATTAGTGGGTATCAAGTCCCACCGAGGTTTTTACCTATTTGGGTTTCCCTGTAACCAAAATATTGGTGTTGTGTTCAAGTGTTCTTTCATTGTGTTTATGATTTATGTTTAAGTGTACTTAATTGGATAAAGAATTGAATCTTATAGATAAATAATTCAATCCCCCCTCTCAGTTATCTCTTGGGACTATTCCTAATAGTGACTCCATGTTATAAAATTGCAAGTGCATACACAATGACTCACCTGGACTCAGCTTGCGAGTCCATGGTGAGTTGACTCATCTCAAGTACAAAGGTGAGTCTGTGTGACTAAGGAAAAATTGATGTGGTTATTGAAAAATCAAATTGGAAGGTCATTACAATGAATTAAGAAGTTCAATTTTATCTTTGTTGAATCAGTGGGATTCTATTGAAAACTATATTTACTTTTCTTTGTGGATCAGTGTAATCCTTGGCAGTGTGTTGAAATTGGTAGGGATAGTGAGTTACTTGGATTTTGGCCTAAAATATTGTAATCAAATATTCATTTATAGTGAGTAATTTTGTCACCGTGATTTTTCCCATCTTGGGTTTTCCATGTAAAATCTTGTGTTCATGTGTGCATGGTATCATTGCTTTATTTTCTGATTGTTGATTTAACTATTTCAATTCAGAGATAGATATATTAAAAATTTTAATTGTGTTGATTCACCTCACCCCCCTCTCAATACCTAGTAGTGCTCAACAATTGGTATTAAAGCAAGGTTCCTCTAGTGAAGCTTAATTGCCTGGGGTAGATCCAAGATGAATGTTGAGCATAGTACCAAAGTTTCTATGTTTGATGGAACAAACTATTCCTTTTGGAAAGAGAGAATGGAGTCTCACTTGGAATCTTTACCATATGGTGTTTTTGATGCAATGAGAAAGTGATATGATCCTGCAGTAGCAAGTACTCTTACTACTTTGAAATAGATCAAGGCACATGAGAATAATACAAATGCAATAAATGAAATTGTCAGTAGTTTGGGTGATTTAGAATTATTGACACTCATGGGTTGCAAATCTACATTTGATGTATGGGAAAAGCTTGCTAGTATTTATGAAGGAGACAAGAAGATCAAGTAGATCAAGTTGCAAAATCTAAATTACAAGTTTGAAACCTTGAAGATGTTTGAAGATGAGAACATTGATGGCTATCTACACCAAGTAAATGAATTTGTCAACTCCATTAGGGGCTTCAGTGGGATTATTGAAGATAATGAGGTGGTATTGAATGTAATAAGGACAATGGAAAAACCTATAAAACCCTGTCGATTGCTATACAACAAAGTTGAGATATGGATATGTATACTTTATAAGAGCTATATGGTGTAGTCATTGCATTTGAGTTATCAAAACTTGAAGAGAACCAATGTGAGAAGAAAGATGTTTCCTTTTAAAACTACTCAAAACATTAAAGAAAATTCTAATTCAGATGAAGAAGCAAACTTTGTTAGAAAATTGAAGAAGGATCTTTCAAATATAAAGATAAGATTCCCTTTAAATGTTTTGACTGTGGAATAGTACGACACTATACCACTGAATGTCCTTTTAGAGAAGATAGGAAGAAACCTAATGTTGATGAAAAGAAGAAAATTTATAGAAAATCTAGTAGACATGTTAGACAAAATGACATGTTGCATATAAAGGTTTATTAGATGGATGTTAAGTATACATTTTTTTATGGGGTACTTGAGGAAGAAGCTTACATTAAACAACCAAATGGTTTCAAACTCTTAGAAAATTTAGACATGGTCTATAGACTCAATAAAGCATCATATGGTCTCAAACAAGCCCCTAGGACTTGGTATGCTAGATTAGATAAGTATTTTTTGCAACAACCATTCAAAAATGGTATGACAAACAATAATACTTATATTAAAATTGAAAGGAATAACCTACCCATAGTAATAACATATGTTAATTATATCATATTCAGAGGTAATGATAATGCTTGCAAGAAGTTTGTTGAAGAAATGCAAGAGTTTAAAATGTCTATGATTGGTGAAATGTCCTTTTTTTGTTTTCAAGTTATGTAGTAGGAAGATGGTATTTTCATCTCTTAAACCAAGTACAACAAAGAGCTCCTAAAGAAATTTGAAATGGAAGAGTAAACATCAATAGAAACAACAATGGCTAGTTGATGCAAGTTAAGAAAATATTATGAGTCTCTAGAAGTTGTTTAGAAATTGTACAAATCTATGATTTGAGAATTGTTGTACCTAATTGCTTCAAGACCAAATATTATGTGTGTTATCTACTTAGCTACTAGATATCAAGCAAGTATAAGGCAATATCATGTGGTAGCAATTAAAGGATATTTAGATTCTTGAAAGTCACTCCAGATTTTGGGCTAGGCACTGTTGGCATTTTATGCCACCCTTATCCTATCTCATATATCCAATATGAGAGAATTTCAATAGGCTTAAAACCCTCTGCAAGTGGTTCTAAGGCTTAAACCCTAAATCCATTATCCTCCTTGTCTTAGTCATTTTTCCAATGTTATAATATTTTGTTGATTGGTTGTGTCAATCAAATCACTTTGGAGTCACTGGTTTAATTCCTTTACCACATCCGCCAACTGGCCCCCTAAGCTAAGATGCCCCTTTTCTTGGTCATTTCCTTGTTGTTTAGCATTATCGCTCATCGAAGATACATTTTTTTGTCTCATCAATCCCTAATGAACAAGTGTGAACATCATCAAGGAAAGTCATCCCCATTGAAGAGACTTATCTTGTGAAAGAAAGAATCCTTTGGTCTCTTTGATCTCTAATGTGGCTTGGTCAAATAAGAAGGATAGTAGGTATAAAAGATATATCAGCCATCAAAGAGAAATTATTCCTATGTCAATCAAGCATGGAAGGTGATTGATGAGTTGTTGAGGAAGCCCTTCATGCATTTGAGAGATGGTACTTAGGTCTCTTTCACACCAACCGATAGATTGATGAAAAATTGTGTCAAGGTATGGTGAGCCAGACTTCATTTAGGAGACTTCTTCTATTAGAGGATTAGTTATTGAGTCTCTCTGATACCCAATGGGTTGACAAGACATGGCAGACCAACACCCATTAAAAATATATCGTTCATTGAAGATATATATTTTTGGTCTCTTTGATCTCCAATAAGATCATATTCCCATGCAAAGTTGCAAAAATATCAAGCATCAGGTTGACAACTCTTTGGTCCCTTTGATCTCTGGTGAACCTTCCCAAGGGTTGCAAGTGTTTCGCTCATCAAAAACACCCTATTCTAGTCTCTTTGATGCTCGATGGTAAATGATTCTTGATGGATTCTGACTATCTGATAATGCACTAATATCCTTCATCAATGATCTATCTTCAAATTTATGGCCCAAGGTCCAACTTCCAATGGTCATGACAGTTTTCTACTAGGTAGAGGTTAATATTCAATGCCTAAGATACTTGAACGACCTCTTCTAAAGATTCATTAATTTCAATGAAGTAATTAGTATCCTTTTTGGCTTTACATATGTGACCCAAAGGCACCATCCATGGTCATTTATGATCTACAAAGGCCTTTTCTCTACTTTGACAGAAGAACAATCACTCAAAGTCACCTTAGATATGACTTTTCTTCTCCATTAATCAGATAGGGCATTCATTATGGCCCCTTTCCATAAGTTTTGAAGATCAACTACATGCCAAGATCAGATCTTCTATCCAATCTATTTAATTAGAGGTTCCTGCAATCTAACCTAGTTTGGTTAGGGTTTTGTACTTGCACTATCCTAATAATTTAGCACCTATAATTGGATGCTCAGTTAGGCCCCATTTTTATGATTTCAAGATTTCATGTCCATTATGCTTGATCCAACTACCTATTTCCCAATGACCTGATATCTGCTATATCTTCCCAGATTGCCATTTAAATTCTAGTGATTTTTCCTAGGTACATAACACCTAGGGCTTTATATTCCTAGGAACAAAATGCTCATTTTGTTCTCTAAGGATTGGGCCCAAATTTGAACTAGAGACTTGTTGCGGTGTTTCAATGGGAAATTAGATCCCTTGATTAGCTTGGCTTAATTTTGAATCCCAAAATATGTGATGAGGTATATAATGATTCAGTCAAGGAAGGAGAAACCTACAAGAAATAACTCCAACCTTGCAGCCAACACAAACACAATGAAAAGCCAAGATAGAAAAGAAATGAAAAATCAGCCTTCACTTATTATTAGAAAATTAGTTACAACAGATTTGCAACATGCAATCTTACATGCCAAGTATACATGTTTGATTATGATAAAAAATCCCTTATAATCCTACCCAAACTACCACCAAATAATCTTATGAAAACTACCTTATCCCTTAGGAATAAGTCCATAATCTTATATAGCCAATACAACCATCGGTCGACCCAAAAAAGATCACATTTCCCAAGAATAGAGAAAATGTAATAAAACAAATTGGTTAGCTCCCAAATCCTTTGGAACAACCCCCAATGAATAAAATAAGAGATGCGACCATGGAAGAAAGTTGGCCTCAAACATAACAATGAGCTAGCACAATCGCACTTGAAACTTCAAATCGGTAGATTGAAAAATCAGTCGGTGAACACCAAGACTAACCAAAAAATGAAGAACAGAACAATCTCACAAAGAATCTACAATAAATCCCACGCGATGAATCCAAATGAGGTGTGATTATAGGATAAGGCTCAAGATAAAGCCATGAACACACTTTAGAAACCACAAACTTATAACAACAAGTACACATCATCCATAACCAGAATACTAAACTGATCAACAAGAAACTAAACATATTTTTGGTTGATGCAAGATTGCTTAAATTCCAAGATGCTCCTGCATTAAACACCTGGGGTACTTGAAAAGTGAGTCCCTCACTTTTTTGGGGCTAAAGGAAAACCAAAGTGATCAACCTCTGCCTAAGAAATCCATGATGAATCTTCAACTGGTATGTCCTTCCACTTGACAAGATATTCCATATACTGTTAACCTCTTGTACTCCTACCAACTTTGTTATCCAAAATATTCTTTATCTGATCCTTCTTCCTCTTAGGATACTCCTATACAACAACCAAATCATCAATGCTACCACCATCTAATTCATGGTACTCAAAGAAAAATGTAACATTGAATATTGGTGATATATCCATGTCATCTCATAATTCTACTTCATATGCATTCCCTAAATCAAATCTCCTCAAGATCTTGCAAGGACCAAATTTCTTCATCCTCAACTTGGTATAAGTACCAACAAGAAACCTACCCTTCTGCAAGTACACCATAACTTGATCTTCTACTTGAAATTCCTTGTCTCTTTTTCATATCAGTTCTCCTCTTATAACCTTGGTTGATTTTCTCCAAATGATGTCTCACCTCTTCATGCAATGATTTCATAAATTCAAAAAATTCTTCTCCTTCAACACTCTTCCTAACATCAGGACTAATATCCCTCAATTCTACTATCCCCTTAGGATTAAACCCAGTAACCACTTCAAATGTTTTCTTCCCTATACTCCTATTCATTGAGTTATTATAAGAAAACTCTACCTAAGGTAACACTAAATCCCAAATTCTAGGCTTATCTCCAACTAAGAACCTCAACAACTTCTCTAAACTCCTATTCACAACCTTTGTTTGTCCATTATTTTGTGGATGAAAAGTAGAACTATACTTCAAATAAGCTTTCATATTCTTCCAAAGTGTCCTCCAGAAATATCCAACAAACCTACTATCCCTGTCAAAAACAATGCTCTTAGGTAATCCATGTAATCTCACAATCTCCTTGAAAAATAAGCCAACCACATGCACTAGATCAGTAGTCTTCTTACAAGGAATAAAATATGCCATCTTGGAAAATCTATCTATAACCACAAAGATAGAATCATAACCCCTCTATGCTCTAGGTAAACCTAGCATAAAATCCATACTAATCTCCTTCCAAGGTCTGACCAGTACTGTCAAAGGTGTATACAATCCCACATTTTGACTACTTTCTTTGGTAACTTGACATACCTTACAAATCTAAACATAATTCCTCACATCCTTTTGAATTTTTTCCTAAAATTAATACTCACTTATCACAACTATTGTCTTATCGAAGCCAAAATATCCTGCTAAACCACCACTATGTTTCTCCTTAATCAAATTATCCCTCATGGAACTTCTAGGTATACATAATTGACTACCCTTGGATAACATCCCATCCTAAATGAAATAATCCAACCACTCACTCCTATCAATAATAATAGGTTCTTTGCAAGCCTTCCAAGGTTCACTAAAATATGCATCTTCCTCATACAACTCCTTCAATTCATCAAACCCCAACACTACAATCTTCATTTCCATCAACAAAGTCCTCCTACTCAAGGTATCAACAAATTTATTTTCTACACCATTCTTATCTTTCAACACAAATTTATAGCTCTGCATAAACTCAACCCATCTCATATGTGTTTGATTTAACTTACCCTGGCTGCTCAAATACATCAATGCTTGATGATCAATATATAGTACAAACTCCCTAGGTAAGAAATAATGCCTCCATTTATTCAAATCTTTAACTATAGCATAAAAATCCAAATCATACATTGAATACCTTCTCTTAGCATCATTTAGATTCTCACTGAAGTAAGCAACTAGTCTTCCTTCTTGAGTCAAGACCGCTCCAATTGCATTTCCACTAGCATCACAATCCACTTGGAATACCTTACTGAAATCAGGTAAAGCTAACACTAGTTTTTCTATCACCTTCTTAGTAAACAATTCAAATCTCCTTTGTGTGCCACGTGTTCATTTGAACTCCTTCCTATCACCTCTCATAGTTTTAGTCATTGGTCCATAGATTGAACTAAAGTTCCTAATGAACTTCCAATAGAAACTAGCTAACCCATGGAATGACCTTACCTCTCCAACTATCACCACTGCAGGCCACTCAAAAATGGCTTTCACTTTCTCAAGATCCATCTTCAATCCCTCAATAGATATATCAAATCCCAAGTATACCAACTCCTCTTTCATAAAAGTACACTTCTTAATGTTTATCAAGAACTTCTCTTCCCTCAACCTCTACAATACTTGTCAAACATGCATCAAATGTTCCTCTTTGCTTTTACTAAAATCAAGATATCATCCAAAAACACAATGATATACTTACCCAATAATTCCTTCAAGACAACCGCATGAAAGTACTAGGTGCATTAGACAATCCAAAAGGCATTACCATCCACTCATACAAACCTTCATTCATTTTAAATACAATTTTCCACTCATCACCTTCTCTAATTCTAATCTGACGATATCCACTCTTCAAATCTATCTTGGTAAAATACTTATCCCCACTCAAACAATCCATCAAATCATCCATCCTTGGAAAAGGAAACCAATATTTAATAGTAATCTAGTTGATAACCCTTGAATCGGTACACATCCTCTGTTGACCATCTTTCTTAGGTGCTAACACTACAAGCACTACACATGGACTCAAACTTTCTCTGGTCAACCCTCTTTGCAACAAATCTTCCACTTTCCTATTGAGTTCTTCATTCTCTGTCAGTGTCATTCTATAAGCTACTTTATTAGGCAGACTAGCCCCCGGTATCAGGTCCATCCAATGACTAATACTTCTCACTGGTGGTAATCCATCAAGAACATTATCTAATATGATATCAACATATTCATTCAATAATTCAATGATCTCCTTAGGGTGTTCTTCTACCAAGACTTTCTCCTCAGACTCCTTAGATGTTAATGCAAAATACACATTATTATGCCTCATTCCATCCAAAAACTTCATGGCATCCACTAGAAAAATTCTTTCCCTAGTACATACTTCACCTCTAAGAGGTTCCTCTAATGGAAAAAAAATTTTTCACCCCATTAGCAACAATAGTGTAAAAATTCCTTCTACCATCATGTATAGCTTACCTATCATACTTCCATGGCCTACCCAACATCCATAGATATAATATTACACAAAACCTCATCATGATACTTCCCAATCTTGAATTTAACTAGGCTTTGTTCACTTACCAGTACCTTGTGTTCATCTTGTATCCAAGAAATTTGATATGGTTTAGGATGCTTCAATCTCTGCAACTTCAATTTGTCAAAAAGATCCTTTGAAGAAATATTATCATAACTGCCACTATTTATGACAACATTACATACCTTGTCTTGCACCTTACATCTAGTTCTAAACAAATGCTTCCTCTATACCGATTCCTTCTCTCATTCTCCATGATATAAGACTCTCCTAGTCATCAAGGTCACACACCTTCCTTTCCTAGATTTTTGTTTAATGAAAAGGTGGATTCTTCATTAGTAAACACAGTTCTCCTACTACTTTTTTCCTTGTTCTCAGATTTATTGTGCTTGCATTCAAAGGATTTGTATCCTACTTCACCACAATTAAAACAGGTACCACAAAACTTCCTCCTTTCACCACTACCTTGTCCTTCCCTTCGGTAGAAACTCCTTTCATTACTCCTATACCAATCATTGTCCTTAAATTCTGACTCACTTTTTCCCTAATCAATGAAAGATCTATGTCTTCTTTGAAATTTTCCACCTCTACCTCTTTGTCTTTTCTCATGCCTCCTATTCAACTTTTCTTTAGCCTTCATGGCCCACTTATAAGCTTCTTCTACACTCCTAATCTGCAATAAATTGATCTCATCTTATATGGACATCTTCAAACCATTAATGTAGCGAGAAAATTGTTCAACTTCATCATCTATATGACCGAATCTAATGTTCAACTTGTATAAATCCTCAATATAACTTTTAACAATCAGGTCTCTTTTCTTCAAGTTCTGCAATCTCCTAAACAAACTGACTTAGTAATCCTCAGTCAAGAAGTTAAATTTCAACTTTTTCACCATCCTATCCCAAGATTTGATCTTGTATTTACCTCTTCTCTATCTATCTATCTGCAGATGTTCTCACCATAAGGATGCATGTCCTTTTAACTTGGTGTAGGCATACTTCACTTTCTTCTCCTCACTAGTTCCTTCAAGCTCAAAATATTTGTCCATCTCTATGATCCAATCTATTAATTCATTAGCATCTAGGTTACCATAGTAATTAGGTGGGTTGAAATGAGGTTTCTTATTAACATTAGTCAAGGCCCTAATGAACCTCTCCTCTTCACGATTCAACTAGGTTGTGCCTCATTGTTCCCTCCTTCCACCGCTTGATCCTGATTTTGTTCATCTCCTTCTTCATCACTTGCATCTTCTATATGGTACCCTCTCCTCTGAGAAATCTCTACTACCTCCAATCTGGCATAAATTTTTCTTAACAATTCTAAGACTATTGGATCTTCATTCCTTGCTCCATCTCTAGCATTTCTCTTAGCCATTTCTACAAACCCTTGAAGTTGTAGGTTAGATCCTGTCAACTGCCACCCTACAAGCAAGCCCTAGGTTGAAAAACCTTTATCTGATACCACTTGATGCATTCAAGGAAGGAGAAATCTACAAGAGATCAATCCAACCTTGTAGCCAACACAAACACAACATAAACAATAGACAAGATAGCAAAGAATTGAAAGACCAACCTTTGATTATTATCAGAAAATCAATTATAGACAGCCTATAGCATGCAGTCTTACATGCCAATCATTCATGCCTAATTATGATCAGAAATCTCTTAGAACCCTAGCCAAACTACCGCCAAATAATCTTATGAAAACCAAATTATCCTTTAGGAATAAGTCCATAATCTTATATAGCCAATACAACCATCGGTTGGCCCATAAAAGATTACATTTCCCAAGAATAGAGAAAACACTACAACAAATAGGTCAGCTCCCAAATCCCTAGGAACAACCCCCAATGAATAAAATAAGAGATGCAATCATGGAATAAAATTGACCTCAAACATAACAATGAGTTGGCATGATCACAACTGGAAATTCAAATCGGTAGATTGGTAAATCGGCCGGTTAACACCAAGACTGACCAAAAAATGAAGAACAAAATAGTCTTGCAAAGAATTTGTAGCAAATCCCTCTTGATGAATCCAAATGAGGTGAGATCATAGGATAAGGCTCAAGACAAAGCCACGAACACACTGTAGAAATTGAAAATTCATAACAATAACTACAGATCCACCACAACCAGAATACTAGATTGATCAACAGGAAACTAAACATATTTTTGGTTGATGCAAGATTCCTTAAATTCCAAGATGCTCATGCATCATATAAACACCCTATGTCTCCTAATTTTGGTAACCAAGATCAATTATTATTAACCAAAAGAAATAATTGAAGCAATCAAGCTATTGGAACCATAATTTTTGGCAAAATTTAGTGTTCCCTAAGAAAATAATAATAATGAAAGGTCTTGAATAGTCATCATTCCCATAGTCTCCTTCCACAGGTCATTACCAATATTTTGTATTTGATCAAATTAGGAGAGATCCTTATTTAGGTAGAAGTTACTGAAGTTCTCTTCGCATAATGACCCATTGACATCATTATAATATTTCCTAAAATCACAAAACATACCCTTTTTACCATATTTCGTTGAGTCCCAAATAGTAAATGGTGACTTTTCACTATTTTGCAAGAGGCAAGTTCCATTGAAGAGAAATAGAAAAATAATCTCTATTTCACAGGTGATGATTTCTATTATGGAGAAAAGGTGAAAAGTTGTTATTTCACTAGAGGAAAATTATGGCCTGGTGAATTGGTGAAAAGCTTCAATTAGGACAATTAATGAGCTAGTGAAGCATATGTGTAGAGATGACATGCAATAAATATAAGTGGAAAAAAGATGATGATTAAGCTAAGCTTGAATTTTAAAAAGACCATAAGGAATGAATTAAATATAGAGAAATCATGCATTATGTCTAACAACTGTGGGAATTAATTCATTAAGGAAGAGAACAAAGTTGGAGTAAAATTTGGGTGTGTGGGAGCTTGAACAACATCAATAAGTATTCAAGATTTGTAGGAGGAGGAGGAGGAGGATGAGGATGAGGATGAGGAAGAGGACAAGGACAAGGATGAGGATGAGGATGAGGATGGGGAAGAGGAAGAGGAAGAGGAAGAGGAAGAGGAAGAGGAAGAGGAAGAGGAAGAGGATGAGGATGAGGAGGAGGAGGAGGAGGAGGAGGAGGAACAAGAAGAAGAGGAAAGGGCAGGCACATTGATGAAATAGCAAGTGGAATGAAAGGTAATACTTCTATTAGAAATGAATGGGGAAGACAGATCAACTAAATATTTGGATCAACATCTCTGATCGACCCATGACCTCATAGTAACCCATGCCCACCAACTACAACAATTAGATAGTAGGGTTGCATCACATGAGTAGAGTAGTGGGTTGGCTGGAGCAAGACCCATGGCCCAAGCAGGTAATGATATCTTTCCATAGGGAAGCATGCTAGCATTTTTGCATGCTACAATCAGATTATCGGTTGATTCGAGCTTGACCATTCTATAGGAATTGGTATATGGTTTCATGCTTTTCGTCTGCCCTAATATTTATAGGCTGACAACTATAGCTATAATGACTCTTATTGGTAGTTTGTGAAAGCTAAAAATGAATGAATCGAACACCCAACTAGAGTTCCCCCTCTCCCCCTCTCTATTATAGTTTTTCCTCCCACCCTACACAATGAATCCACCCAACTAGAGTTCCCTCCCACCTATAGTTGTTGAGCAGGCTGAGAAATGAGAAATAGTTTGAACTTGCATATAGGGGTAGGCCCCTACTATTCATGAAGGGATTCTATACGTCCTATTGCCAATGGTAGGTGGCCCCATGTAGCTGAACAGGAAACCTATCCCCACATTGAGGATAGGCCCCCCCTCCTACCCAATAGCAAAAAATAGAGGATATCTCTTTTTCAAGCCCTAACTTCCTATAACGTTCTCTTTGAACTGTAGGCAAGAAGTGGGCTATCCGGACAAGGCTATCATCAAACTCTATCCATCACCAGAATGGACTGGTTTAGGAAATGAGACCCAAACTCTCCTTCTTGAACTAACTCTTCTCTTTTGTAGATGATTACTTAGTGTACTCCTTCTCCCCATATTATTGACTAGCCTTGCCTCCCTATCTCTCACTGAAAAGCCAAGCTGGTTTCTCGCTCATTATTCCTGAATAGATATTTGAGCAAGCGAGTTGGAATGACTAGTGGAATCAGGATGGTCCTCTTCCTCTCCCAAGGAGAATCCATACCTCATCTCACCAAGCATCCTCTCATCTCACCCCTATCCCTACCTAGATAGCTAGGTAGGGGATCAGCCCCCTTTTAGATTATTATGGGGAGAGACAAAAATTCTATTCTATTCTTTCCCAGTTGCCTCTAATGCTATTTTAGCATGAGCATTCAGAAATGGCAATAGATCAAATCCTATTGTTTCTTTAGGCACCATTTTGTTTCCTCCATGTCCTACCCTTCCAATCACCCTACTCATATATAACTAGTGATATGCACCTAGATAAGTCCCTAACCCTTGGCAAGACCTCACTTTGGGGTAAGGAAAGTCAACCTAACCTTGGAGTAAGGAAAGAACTAGAGAGCTAGAGAAAGTCATAAGGCATGGTGTGGGGCTTGGAAAGCTCTCCTTCCTTGCATGAACATGACCTATGTTTGGATGGAAGGCAAGATTCTCTCCTCCAACCTTACCTAACTTTCCTTACCTTATCTTTCTTTCCAACCAATTCAATAATGGAACTCTATCTGTCCAACTAACTAGGCAAATAATTCTATTTGCAAAAGTGTTTAACCAAATATATACGTCACATGCCCCCTGGTGAGTCATTAAATGGAAAAAATGGTCAAAAGTGGGTGATGTTGGTGATCAACCCCTATCTAACTATAGAAAGGGGGGGCATCTTTCATCTCATGATCAATAACAAGGTAGGCCAACAACAAAAAAAGCTAGGGTGGGAGGATTAAGTACTCACCCGAGAGAATAACAATATAGAGTAGAAGGGCAACCCTTGAATGGAAAACCTACTCCTAGTGCTGAAATTATGCCCCCCACATGAACAATCCCACAACTCGATCAATTGGATCTACAACTGGAGGATATGAAATAATTGGCTCTGGGTCCCATCAAGCTATCAATCTTGCCTATAGATAGTAAGGGCATAATCTAGATGCACACTATTGAAACTCATAATCTGGATCACTAAGGTCTAGATCTGGACCACGAGCATCATAACTATGTGATATGATCAGGAACATCATAATCTGGTCTTGCTCTTGTGGGGAGATAGGGATTTTGTTGCTTCTCGGTAAGTAACTTTCTTTGTTGCTGGTGGTGGATCAGATACTATAATAGGATGTTGTTGATGAAACTATTGCTCTTGATGAAAATGTGGTGTTACTAGATCTTCTTTCCTTGCTTATACACCTGGGATGAGCAAGTGGTTTCCTTAATCCAATCAAGTGAAGGGCTGGATAATTGAGTACCTCTAGAGACCTACAGGATGCACGCTCTACTAAAATAGATTTCATTCTCTCAATGTTAGCATAGTACGTCTTAAGGGTCATATTCTCTATTCAATTGAGTATGTGTCCCCGATCCCCATCACTTATGGAACTCATATATCATCAGCACATAAATGGCACTTTCAAAGCCCATTCCCAGCAGCATCTAAGCCAGTTTGAGATCCATCAGTAGGGGAAAAGAAATAGGGAGAGATAGTAAACTAGATAAAAGCATGTTCAATGGGCCATGATAGATGATCAGATGATAGACTCTCATTACACATTGGTATAAGGGCTATGAGTCATGCGATAAGGCATGCACTTGAAAGGGTGGTGGCCCCCATATAATATATAGGCAGTAGTGGGAAAGGTAGTTTGAAGGCGAGATCAAGATCACATGCAGGGAAAGATTAAGTTATTTACCAACTAAGTCCAAAGTCCTCCTGTTCTAGATTCTGAACAGATTCACCAGCAAAGGCTCCTTTAAATAGTAGGGAGAAATTGATAGATTCTTCATTCCCCAATCCAATGATCGTCTAGTGGTAGGAAAATCCATATATAATTGACCTTTTTTCCCTATATCCAAATTAAGAATCAGAGCTAGTTTAAGCACTCATTTTAGAACCAATTGATCTAGTTGGAGAAGTGCTAGAAGCATAGGCAACGAAGAGAGGTGCGAACATTAATTATAGTAGTCTGAGCACCCCTACTATTCACAAAGGGCTTGCAAAAGTAATTGGTAATGCCAATTACTTAGTTTACACCTTGAAGAATTAGATTAAGTTGAACCATCCATATCCAGTAGCAGAGCTATTAGTTTACCTCTTTTCCCGAGTCAAAGTACCAGTTTGAGTGTTCGACTAGCATCCTTGTTAGTTTGATATCCATGGACCATCAACCTAGATAACCTAGCTTTGCTGAATATAACCCCCCGACACTACTATTATTCCCAACCCAACCCTAGAATTCCCAAGCAGGGGTTTGTCACCATTTATCAACTACTTAGGGGTTGGCCCCCTACTATTTATAAGGGCCCCATCGCCCTACTATTCTAAGGGTATGTTCGAGTTCGGGTGGGTGGGAAACCCACCCTGGAAAATAGTAGGGGAAAATATTTTCTTGTGATTTAGGTATTCCCCATATAATAGTAGGGCACCCCATATCCACCATGGAAGAAGGCAATCTATATTTTGGAATCATTCCACCAATGTGTGTGTCTGCAGATTTAAGACCGAGGGGTAGGACATATTTTTCCTATTTCAAGGTGAAT